>CM054141.1:2131758-2266758 GCA_028751875.1 Rapana venosa
GTCAGACTAGCCATGGCCACATCTTCCATGACAAACTCACCACCATATGGAAAAGTAAAGAGATCAGTTTCCCAATCAAACTAAAGCTCTACAAAGCCCTAATTCAGACTATCCTGCTGTACGGAAGTGAAACCTGGACATTGACTGCTGAAACAGCAAAGTGAATCCAGTCATTTGAAACAAAATGCCATAGAAAACTGCTGGGCATATCCTGGAGAGAACGAAATACCAATGAATTTGTCAAGAGCCAAATAACAGGTGGCAGGTCCACAGGAACCCCTCCTCACCATCCTCAAGAAGAAAAAGCTGACATGGTTCGGCCACGTCACCCGCCACAACACTCTGCCAAAAACAGTACTGCAGGGAACACTCGAAGGTGGCAGAAAGAGGGGAAGACAGAACAAGTCATGGATGGACAACATCAGAGAATGGACCAGGATGAATGGCTCGGCACTACTGCGCAGAGCCGAGGACCGAGATGGATGGAGGAGGCTTACCACGGCATCGTCTCTCGTGTCTCCCCCACGACTGCCAAGGTCACGGGACTTATGATGATGATGATTGTAGTTTTTTTCACATACAGTGATTTTAAACTAAAGTATTGTAGTTTTCACATTAAGTCTAAGCCATGAAAGTAAACAGCAGGAACATCGACGGTCTGAGGGTTGGAGATCAGGAAGTTGAAGAGGTGGAGAACTTCACCTATCTCGGAGCAAACGTCACCAAAGACGGAGGAGGAACAGCAGACGTCAAGAAGAGAGTAGCACTGGCCAGTGCGCAGATGAAACGATTATCCAACATCTGGCAAATGGGAGACATCGGCAGAAAAACCAAAGCATCCCTTTTCAAGAGCCTTGTTTTGTCAGTTCTTCTCTACGGATGTGAGACCTGGAAATTAACGAAAGGAGAAGAAGAGAAACTAGACATTTTCCAAACCAAATGTCTGAGGAGGATCTTCAAGATCCGATGGCAAGAACACATTGCCAACAAGACAGTCTTGGAAATAGCAGGAGCAGAAAAAATCAGCCAGGAGATTAGAAGACGGAGATGGAACTGGATCGGACATGTCCTAAGAAAGGACAGGAGTGACGACTGTGCTGTTGCCCTCGGATGGACACCTGAAGGGAGAAGGAAAAGGGGACGCCCAAAAACAACATGGCGACGAATGGTAGAAGTAGAGCGGAACGGCGCAGGCTTGGAGCACGTGGAACGCCGCACAACGCACAGCTACAGACCGGAAACAGTGGAGGAATGATGTTCAAGCCTTGTGTGCCTCCTGGCACAGAGAGAATTAAGGTAAGGTAAGGTAGTTTTCACATATAGTGATTTTAAACTAAAACATTGTAGTTTTCACAAATAGTGATTTTAAAGTAAAGTATTGTAGTTTTCACATATAGTGATTTTAAACTAAAACATTGTAGCTTTCACATATAGTGATTTTAAAGTAAAGTACTGTAGTTTTCACATATAGCGATTTTCAACTTTAGTATTGTAGTTTTCACATATAGTGATTTTCAACTATAGTACTGTAGTTTTCACAAATAGTAATTTTAAACTTTAGTATTGTAGCTTTCATATATAGTGATTTTCAACTATAGTATTGTAGTTTTGTAGTTTTCACATATAGTGATTTTCAACTATAGTATTATAGTTTTCACATATAGTGATTTTTAACTATGGTATTGTAGTTTTCACATATAGTGATTTTCAGCTTAAGTATTGTATTTTTCACATATAGTGATTTTCAACTTAAGTATTGTAGTTTTCACATATAGTGATTTTCAACTACAGCATTGTAGTTTGTCACAGTGATTTTCAACTAGAGTATTGTTGTCTGCCACATATGGTGATTTTTAACTAAAACATCATAGTTTTGTCACATACTGTGATTTTGAACTTAAACATTGCAGTCTGCCCCATACATCTGTCTCCTTTGGCCCAGACCCAACAGTCAGAAGAAAGGACATCACAGCTGACAAATAACTACTTTACAGGGCGACTGAAATGTTGTGGTATAGAAACTGATCATTTCTGGACAGTGGCATCCCATTTCCATGAATGAAGAGGTTTTTAGCTTTTTGTTTGGTTGGTTGCTTGCTTCAATGCTTGGTGTAGTGTTGATATTACACAGTTCTTACCTCCAGCTATGAACTTGCTGAGCATGGCACTATCTTCCTAAAAAGCTTTTGGACATAATTGTATTCTCTCATGCTGTGTTGTGGTGCTGGTGATGGAGGGGGGTGGGGGGTGGGCAGAGGGGGGTTGAATTCAACTTTTTTTGTGGGTAAAACTTGTGTGACCTTCACCTGGAGTGTTTCAACACCATCATGGGGCCTTCCCTGCAGAATAGTGTGCTCTATCAGGCAAATGGTCCCTAACAGCGCCAGACACAAGTCACCCCAACCACACTCTGCCAAAGCCACAGGGCTTCGGTTGAGCCTGAGAACCGACAGGGTGTTTGCAACAAGCTGACAACAGCAGGGACTAACTGGTTATACTGTGGTTCTCACATATGCTGTTCAAAACATTTGTCCTATACAAATAACAGCAAACAGGGGGTGGTGAGAACTCCAACAACCTCACAGTGTAGGTGCTGGCAGCAACCACCTCCATTAGAACCTGGTCACCTTCCTCCATTCAGTAGGGAATTTCTAAAATCTCCTGTCTCTGAGAATTTTTAGTTTCCTTTCTCTGATTCCATTAAGGGGACATTTCTACAATCTCCTGTCATGGATTAAATTAAGTGGTAATTTCTACAATCTCCTGATGCTCAATGGATTCAGTGGGAATTTCTGCAATCTCCTGATGCTGAATTGATTCAGTGGGAATTTCTACAATTCCTGTTGCTGATTGGATTCAGTGGGAATTTCTACAATGTCCTGTTGCTGATTAGATTAAGTGGGAATTTCTACAATCTCCTATTGCTGATTAGATTCAGTGGGAATTTCTACAATCTTCTGTTGCTAAATGGATTCAGAGGGAATTTTTACAATCTCCTGTTGCTGAATGGATTCAGTGGGAATTTCTACAATCTCCTGATGCTGAATGGATTCAGTGATAATTTCTACAATCTACTGTCACTGAATGGATTAAGTGGGTAATTTCTACAAGGTAAAGGTGGGCCCCTAGAGAAGCCGAGGTCTCTGACACCCCACTCCCCTACGACCTTATTGGTTATGGGACACTGTTACCTTTACTGTCACTGACTGGATTAAGTGGGTAATTTCTACAATCCACTATCTACTGGGGGACGGGATAGCTCAGTGGTCAGAGCACTCGCTTTCCCCCAGCCAAGCATCGAGTGTGGTTACCAGTTGGATGGGTGACCATTTATGTGCCTTGGCTTCAATACAGTTCCCCCAGCTGTAAATGGGTACCTGCCTCTTTAGGGTCAGGGAAGGTAAAGCAGCAAGGGAGAGGAGATGGACGCGCCCTCAATATGCCGGCCCCTAGAGAAGTCTCTGACGCCTCGCTCTCCTATGACCTTATAGGTTATGGGGCACCTTTATTGTTACTGACTGGATTAAGTGTGTAATTTCTACACTCTACTGTCACTGACTGGATTAAGTGTGTAATTTCTACATCTACTGTCACTGACTGGATTAAGTGTGTAATTTCTACATTTTACTGTTACTGACGGGATTAAGTGTGTAATTTCTACAATCTATTGTCACTGACTGGATTAAGTGTGTGATTTCTACAATCTACTGTCACTGACTGGATTAAGTGGGTAATTTCTACAATCTACTGTCAATGACTGGATTAAGTGTGTAATTTCTACAGTCTATTGTCACTGACTGGATTAAGTGTGTAATTTCTACAATCTATTGTCACTGACTGGATTAAGTGTGTAATTTCTACAATCTACTGTCACTGACTGGATTAAGTGTGCAATTTCTACAATCTACTGTCACTGACTGGAAGTGGGTAATTTCTACAATCTACTGTCACTGACTGGAAGTGGGTAATTTCTACAATCTACTGTCACTGACTGGAAGTGGGTAATTTCTACAATCTACTGTCACCGACTGGAAGTGGGTAATTTCTACAATCTCCTGATGCTGAATGGATTAAGAAAGGAGTTCTTACAACTTCCTGTAGCTGATTCCATTTCAGTGGGGAATTTTCAAAATTTCCTGTTGCTGATTTTACTCAGTGGAGAATTTTTACAATCTCCTGTCACTGACTGAATTAAGTGGGGAGACAGAAAGACAGTAACATGGGCAGAGACAGAGAC
The DNA here is from genome assembly GCA_028751875.1 of Rapana venosa. Classification (NCBI taxonomy): domain Eukaryota; kingdom Metazoa; phylum Mollusca; class Gastropoda; order Neogastropoda; family Muricidae; genus Rapana; species Rapana venosa. Next base: position 2,135,996 of record CM054141.1, read on the forward strand.
AGAGCCAATTCAATCAATCTGCATGTCCAGAACTCAACCAGAAAATAGACAACTGCCAACACAATCATTCCGCATGTCCAGAACACAACCAAAAAGGAGGCAAGGTTTGAACTAGCAGTCCCCAAACACAAAGGCCACTGCCAAATAGGCATTCCTTGCCTCCAGTCTTCTTCTCCCCCTCCCTCTTCTACAAAACAAACAGTGGAGGTCATGCAGAACGTTTATCCTCCTTTGCCACCATCCCTCCCTCCCTACCTCTACCCATGACAGGAAGGGGGGGGGGGGAGGGGGTGGGGGAGGCAAACCACAAATAAACCACATGCTGAAGTCAACAGAATCCTCCCCTGTACACCCAGGAGAGGGGTGGACAGAAAGGGTGGAGGGGAGGAGGGGATGGGGGGGGGGGGGGGGGCATGAATGCATGCTGATATCAATGAAGTGCACCTTCATCACCGGATTTGGTGGGGGTCTCTGACTCACAATCCGAGTCATTCAACAATTCCCCATCAAAGTCCTCTACCAAAGGACAGTCCACTTTGTGCTCCATACCACCTCCACACAGTTCTGCAACAGCAGCTTACCTTGTAATGCTTGCCCAGGGTCACTGCGCAACACATCAGTTTAGTGTGTAACACACCTGGGAAGGGGTTGTCAATGCATTACACACAGTGGTCACACCTGTGGGTAGGTAGATAGTTTGTGTGTAACATCTGGAAATGTGTAATAATTATTTCACACAGGGTCGCTGGAACGCAAGGGGGTTCTATGCACAATATACGGGGGTCCATATGTCAATCCCGTTTAGACCCGAAACTTTTTCCCCATCCATTAGATCATGAGTGGTGGTCTGGGTGCTAGTCTTTTGGATGAGACAATAAACCGAGGTCCTGTGTGTTACATATAATTATTTAGCGCACATAAAAGAACCCACGGCAACAAGAGAGTTGTACCTGGCAAAATTATGTATACAAAAGCCACTCTCTGATAGGGACACAAATACTGTTGCAGACAGGAAAAAAAAAATATAAAAATTGGGTGGCGCTGCTCTTGTGGTGACGTGCTCTACCCGGGGAGAGCAGCCCGATTTCACACAGAGAAATCTGCGTGACTTACAGTGGTATAAATAAATAAATAAATAAATATATATATGGGTGGCAGTGTAAGAGAGTAAGGGATGTCATTACATATTTTTTTTCATTTTCATATCACTTTAAGCCAGCCAGATTTCTCTGCATGAAATTCAGGCTGCTCTCCCTAGGGAGAGCGCATCGTAAGAGCAGCGCCACCCTTTTCTTTTTCTTTTTCCTGTCTGCAACTGTATTTATTTCCCTGTATCAGAGTGGCTTTTTTTCTATAGAATTTTGCCAGGGACAACTCTTTTGTTGCCATGGGTTCTTTTACATGCACTAAATAATCATGTGTAACACATGGGACCTTGGTTTATCGTCTCATCTGAAAGACTAGCACCCAGACCACCACTCATGGTCTAATGGATGGGGGGAAAGTTTCGGGCTCAAACAGGATTCAAATCCCCGCACACTTCCGACCCAGACTTTTCACTTTCTAGGCAGGCGCATTACCTCTAGACCACAGGTCCACTGCATTCAGTGTGTAACACATGGAGGTGAGGGGATGTTCAGTGTATAATAACAATTATGTGTATAACGCATGGGGAAGTAGCATATGAGGGTTATGTGTAGCACATGAGGTCTACATTAACACATCACATGGAATCAGTGTATATCACGAGGTCAGTATGCAACACATGGGGTCAGCGTGCAACACTCAAGGGTCAGTGTGTAACACACAGGATTAGTGTGTAATACATAATATGGTAAGCGTGTTACTTATGGAGTTAGACCAGTGTGTAACATATATCAAGTCAGTATGTAACATAGCAGGTCAGAATGTTACGATGTAACACATGGGGTTAAAATGTAGCACATGGGAAGCCGTGTGTCATGAATACATGTGGGTCAGTGCAGAACAAATAGGAGTGGGGACAATGTGTAACTTATGGAAATGGGGTAACTGTGTAACATACAGGGGTTGGGATGTAATACATGGGGTCATTGTGTAACACATGGGGTCAAGGTGTAGCACATGGAAGAGGGGTCAGTGTGTAACATAATGAGGGTCAGTGTATTATGGTTCCTACTGACTTTTAGGAGGAAACACTTGGGACTTTTTTCAAGGCTTACAAGCAAGGATTTTTATGGCAGTACCACCCCCCTCCCCCCCAAAAAACAAACAAAAAACCCCTAGCAATTGATATCTATTACAAATCATGCCTCACACTGTCTGCCAATATATCCACTGTAGACATATATGCTATGATATCATGCCTCATGTCTGCCAAGACATCCACTGCAGTCAATGCCAGTCTCCCAAGATATCCACTGCATTCATTGCATATAATAATAATAATAATAATATATGGAATTTATATAGCGCTGAATCTTGTAAAAACAAACAAATCGAAGCGCTTGCTCTCAAATCATTTACACGCATGGAACTCTCCTACCTCTAAATACCAATACAGCGCTCACTGTTTGATAGCAAATTATGTCCTGACGAAACGTGCATGATCAAGCTATGGGAACATGATTGAGGTCATCCCTTTGGACGTAGTCTAAAGGCTAAACCGCTCTCTTCGTTCTGCATTGCGTAAATGCACAAGTAGACAGGAAGTTTTGTCTTCAGTACATCTATCACACCGAGGAAAAAACAGATATTTCTTTTTCACTTCTCTTTTGATATACCAAATATAGGTGCTTTAAAAACTATATCTCCCAAGACATCCACTGCAGTCATTGCATATCTCCCAAGACATCCACTGCAGTCATTGCATATCTCCCAAGACATCCACTGCAGTCAATGCCTGTCTGCCAAGACATCCACTGCAGTCAATGCCTGTCTGCCAAGACATCCACTGCAGTCAATGCCAGTCTCCCAAGATATCCACTGCAGTCAATGCCTGTCTGCCAAGAAATCCACTGCAGTCAATGTCAGTCTCCCAAGATATCCACTGCAGTCAATGCATATCTCCCAAGAAATCCACTGCAGTCAATGCCTGTCTGCCAAGATATCCACTGCAGTCAATGCCTGTCTGCCAAGATATCCACTGCAGTCAATGCCTGTCTGCCAAGATATCCACTGCAGTCAATGCCTGTCTACCAAGGTACCCACTGCAGTCAATGACTGTCTGCCAAGATATCCACTGAAGTCCATTCCTCAACATGTATGTCAAGATATCCACTGAGTCCATGCCTCAACATGTATGTCAAGATATCCACTGAGTCCATGCCTCATCATGTTTGCCAAAATAGCCACTGCAGACAATGCCTCATCATTTTTGCCAAGATATTCAACAAATGCTGCTATAAGTATCCAAGGATTTGTGCTGTGCACCCTTGACTTATGAACACCACCAAAAACCAAAGTCTGGCACTCTGACTTATCCACTGATCAACTGCATGGAACGGCATGCTTTGAGTCCATCAGCCTGGAAGGCAGATCTGCTGAAGTATGGGTTCTCAACAATGAGTAAGACAGCCTGCCTGCCTACCTACCTGCCTGTCCAAATGCTCTGTTCATGAGAGAGCATCATCAAGGTCCATTATCCTTCACCCCCCCCCCCCCCCCCCCCCCCCCCCCCCCCCCCCCCCCCGTCCCATCAGTCACTGAATGCTCTTACACACACCATTCTATTCTACAGCACTTTTGCATGCCTGACCCTACATAATGATCTATGAGCTGTGTCCTGTTGTAGTATACACTGGATTTAGTTTCTAACCTGCACACCTCCTGCATAGCTTACCCTCTTAGAAGAGATATTCAGGTTTTTATAAATCTTTTGTACAGCTTTCCCCTCTAATTTGATTCTTAATACATAAACATGCACGCATACATGTGGAAATGCTCTGTGTGTGAGTGAGCACATGAATATACATGTCTGTGTATGCATGCAAGTATGTGTATTTGTGCATGATGCATGATAACATCCACGAGCAGGTGTGTGCATGTGTGTGTGCGTGCATGTGTGTGTGTGTGTGTGTGTGTGTGAGTGTGTGTGTGAATGTGTGAGTGAGTGTGTGTGTGTATATATATATATGTGTGTGTGTGTGCATCTGCATACATGTGTGCGTGCATGTGTGTGTGTATGTGTGTATGTGTGTGTGTGTGTGTGTGTGTGTGTGTGTGTGTGTGTGTGTGTGGGGTGTGTGTGTGTTGTGCATCCCATATGTGTAATGCTGAAAATATATAAAAAAAGATCAAGATGGCAAAAACAAAACAGCAAGGAAAAATACACACACATTATTATGTACACAAGTACACACCCACCCTCACACACACACACACTCTCTCTCTCTCTCTCTCTCTCCTCTCTCTCTCTCTCTCTCTCTCTCTCTCTTCTCTCTCTCTCACATGCACACACAAACACACATACACATTACACAGACTAACAGGGCAAACAGAGACAGATTGAGAGATAGAAGAAATTCAACAATGAAGAATTTCCAAAAGGTGTGGGCATGTTGACTACATAAAAGGATATGATGAGGGAAGGTGAGGCAAGCCTCTATCAAAAATATAAGAAATGAATTTAAAAATAAATAAATAAAAGAAACCAAGAGCTCCCCTCCCAATCATGCGTTGTGTTGATAATCAATCAGAAAAAGTGTCAGCATAGATCTACACAGCCCTGGCATTAGCGGCAAGAAAGCTGTCAACTAATCATCCATCATTTTGATCCATGTCTTTCTGCTTTCTAAATCTAAGTTATGTGTATACATTGACACATGATACACATACACAACACACGCAACATACACATTCTCTCTCTCTCTCTCTCTCACTTGCTGTCTCTCTCTCTAACAAACATACACATGCACACATGTGTGCACGCGCAAGCATGTCACACATGAACACATAACTTCATGGATGCACGCACACACATATGTTCAGACACACGTATGCACACATGTGCACACACACACACACATACATGTATGACTGGACACATGTACGCACACACTTTTGTGGGACACTATTTCAGTGAAATTACATCTTTCTCCGACTTTTTAACATACCTTAAGGACTTGTGAACTTTAAAACAAAAAAGACAAAAGTTTTGGCTCATAAACTTCCTACTTTTATGAATACAAACTCCTAACTATCACAAAAAACAAGCGAAATTCATGTGGGTTACAAGCAAGCATAGCTAAAAACAATCAACAAGCAAACATAACATAGTACAAATTAGTATCACAGATCAAGGCAACCATTTCCCACATCTTATTTTTTTAACCCATCCAAATATGGACACTCATGCATGCATACATACATTTATTATATATACACATACATACATACATACATACATGCAAGCATGGACTCATGTGCATGCTTTTATGTGATTGTTTTCTTTTTAAGAGAAGTTGTCTGAAAACACCCTGACTATACAGTAAGGTTTTGTTGTTTTAAAAATTCTGCAAGAAAGAAAGTATCCACTACCAAAAATAAAGCACTCTTTTCCTGTTCCTTGTGCTCATTATGTACTGTAAGAATGTATTGTTTTCAGGGTCAATTCATGTCAAGTACTGATCACTTGATCAGACTTTTTTCTTCTTTTCTTAAAATCATATTTGTAGCTAGGACTTCATAAGTATGTAATTCATCCCCTTTTCAGCATCCCTGCCTTTGTGAGCCTTTATGCAACTATACAGTGAGTCTGAATAAAAAAAACAGCAATTGATTAATTAAGTGAGCAAGCTTGCTGGTACCTCCCTCATAAGCAATCAACACTGTAATTGTACCACACATGCACACGCACACACACACACACACTTACACAAAGTGTGGCAGTTCAGTACATAAAATCTGTGAGCCCAGCTGGGTAATTTTGGGATAATAAAAGTGAACCTGTGTGCTAGGCACTTATTGTTATAGCACCTGCTCTTTCTGTTTGATATGTAACAGTTGACACTCTGTGTGCTTTTGGGAGGGGGCAAGGGAGGGGGGCTGTGTGTGTGTGTGTGTGTGTGTGTGTGTGTGTGTGTGTGTGTGTGTGTGTGTGTGTGTGTTGTGTGTGCGTGTGTGTGTGTGTGTGTGTGTGTGTGTGTGTGTGTGTGTGTGGTGTGTGTGTGTGTGTGTACAAGCATATAAGGCATCAGCATTTAAATGTGTATATATATCATGAAGTATTGTAAACATTTACCGCTATGTATACATCTTTTTTCTATCATGTGTCACTGCATGGATTTCACTGACAAGTACAATTTGTATCCATATCTGTCAGTGTCATTGAATAAATTATGTTATTGTTACTGATAAAAGTGTGTGTGTGCATGCGCACACCTGAGTGCATGGACTTGGTCTCTTTATGTATCTATCTATGTCAAGTCAAGCCAAGCCAAGTCAAAAACACTTTAATTTAGTTTAATCATCCCATGAAGGGCAATTACAATACTGACAGGCACATTGATACGTATCATTATCTCAAAAGACACAAGAAAAATGCATTTCAAATTGGTATGAACTTTCCAAGAAAGCTTTAAAAAAGAAAATCACACACACACACGAACCCACGTGCCCGCTATCTATCTATCTAAATTCTATCTATATGATATACATTAACAATCTATATAATTATACATGCACTATATATATATATATATATATATATATATATATATATATATATATATATATATATATATATATATATATCATATATGATGTAAATTACATAGATAATGAAAATATGGCTTGACCTGACACATCAATTTTTAACATTTCCTCTGCCTAATCTTAGGGCTGTAAAAAGATGAATGTTTCACAACTAAAACACAGGTCTACCAAACCACCCAGCCTCTTCCTCTACAGACTGTATCCCAGCCCCTAACTTCACACACCACTTAATTAGTCCACAACTCATAATCAGACAGCCCCCTCTCCTCCCCGTTTTACCTTGTCATGGCCCAACATGGCAACACAAGCATTAGTGGTTACAGCCAACAGAAACACAGCAACACCAGCTATTTTACTGCTCCATTTTTCTCTCCTGACACATTTATTCATTCATTGATTCATTTATTTGTTTATTTTGAGGTTAATGAAATAAGCAATCATGTTCTTTTTTCTTACATCCAATTCCCTTGTACTTGCACTTTTGTCAATTTTTGTCTTCCTTCTCAACTGCACACAATGGCCTACCTTCCAAAAAGTGGAAGAATTTCTGTGTGCATTCACACACAGGGCCTCGGTTTATAGTTGGGTTTTTTTCTGAGGGACTTCTGGGTGGAGTGGAGTCAGCCTGATGTTAACTCCAGATGGGAAAAATCCCCTTGAACAGGATTTAAACCCTCCCTGAGCTTCTAGCAGTATACATGTATACATGTATGTACATACTGCTGATGCTTCGATTCATTTTAATGCCTACACTAAAATGAGTCATCTGACATCTTTTAGGGTGACCACAACAATCATGTAAAATACTAGGGGAGGGGGGGTAAGAAAAGGTCAAGGAGAAGAAACAGCAGAAGAAAAGAAAAAGGAAATGCTGATAATAATAAAGAGGACAAAGACAATAAAGAAAATGATGAATAAGAAGACAACAAAGAAGACATAGATGAAGAACCATGATAATAGGAATTTGCTGACAGCTTACATCCTATAATATCACAGAAGTCGGAATGTGGCTACCTTCATGGTGGGCAAAAACGGTTTCACACACAAAATGTCACTATTGGTGAACCTCAGAGCTCTAGCCGAGGAATGGGGAAAATATATATTATATCTCCTATAATTATAACACCCATGGGCATTAACACAATCAAACTGCAAACAAAACCAAAGAAAATCCCAACCCATAAACAAAACAAAAATCACACACAGAACACACACAGAACACACTACCAATATAATTTGTTGAAAGTCTTAATAAATGATAAATAAATAATTTGTACTCGCTACGAACCATAAGATTTTTCTAAGTGAAATGTGACAGCATTCTCTGCGACTGTGAGTTCTAAACATGACACCAGTATGGTGCCCCACCCCTTGTTTTTTTCCCCTGTTACATCTTGTCTGTGAGAACTTGCCTGATGACACGAGCTTCATCCACCTTCTTTGGCCAAGACCACTCTCTTGATGCTTGGGTTCTTTTACATGCACTAAAATTTGATGCCAACAGAACCTCACTTTTTTGCCTCATCCAAAGCATTAGCACACTGGCAACCAATCATGATTTAGCAGTTAGCAGGGGAAAAATGGCTTGGAGAGAATTGAAACCACAGACTCTTTGCTTTCTAATCCTGTTTATTAGCTCTTACCCAATGAACCCCCCTTGCATTTTTGACTTAGCTGATATTTTGTCATCATCATTTTTCTGGGGGGTCCCCCAAAAAATATCACAAATATGAATAAAAAAAATTTTTTTAATAGAAAATACTAAAAACCAAACAAAACAAATAGGAAAAAACCATGCAAAGCAGCTCAATTCATTCCATGTTCCAAGGAGACTGACTCACGATGCAGCATTAACAAAAAAAATGTTCTGCAAAGACCTAGTTCTTAGATATCTCACTACTGCCCAATGTCTACTGCTTGGGGGTCTAAGTATTTCCTTTGAGTTCACAATGCTTAATTAAAGACCCACCACCCACAAAGGCCATATAAATTTGGACTTTCCCTCAGTTCAATTCCAAAACTAACATCAATCTACATCAAGTTCAAATTGACACAAATACCCACAAATATCAAAAGTTGTCAACCTGCAAATACATTAAATGGCATCATTATTACCTTACATTAAATAGTATCATTACTACCTTACATAAAATGGCATCATTATTACCCTAAGTTAAATGGCACCATTATTACCTCACATTAAATAGCATCATCAACACCTTACATTAAATGGCATCATTACTACCTTACAATAAATAGCATCATTATTAGTATTATCTTAACTGTTTTATTCACACACAGAAACAAGTCAAACAAAGCACTGCTGAGGACACAAGCCATTCCCTTGAAATGAATTTTTCATATTCAGCCAGTTTTTTTAATTTTTAAGTATTAAGACTATACACACTTCTTATTTATTTTATTTTATTTTTGTTTTGAATAATGAAATTCCATACGGGCTGAGAAAACTACAGAATGGACATCCAGTGCTCATTCTGTACAATGTTTACAACTTCACTACCTGGTTGCCAGAACAAAACAATACAGGCATATCATGAATAAGAAGTGTAGAAGACAAAAAAGCAAAACAATGTCATCAGACCTTGAAAAAAAATGGCAGGATACTGAACAGTAAGCATGAGGGGGAGGATAAAAAGATTCAAACATGAACACGAGAAGAGTGACAGAAATTGGAGAATCTCAAGCACAGGACTTCTAGAAGACTGAAAAAGCTCCTAGCATCCCTGTAGTGGAGGGGGGCGTAAGTAGCTCCTCTGGTGGAGCATCAGATATCATGCTCAAAAGGCTGTGAGTTTGATCCTTGTAAGCCTGCATGACATAAGAACTAATACTGCCAATTGTAGCTTATTCATAAAAGACTAACTTAGTGGAGCAGTTTTGCCTGAAGCACTATCAACACCACCTGCCCTCTCCCTGCTAATCATTTTCTTTCACCCTCTCCTTTTAAAAAAAAAAACTTTCTGGAGAGAACAGACTTACTCCTTTCAGCTTGAACCAGTCTCCATCAAAGGCGAATAAGCTTCATAACTTAGCTTATGCTGGTTGTCCTTGCGTATGTATATTGTTACTACTATGTTGTCTTGAATGAATTTTGAATAGCATGTTGCTTCAACAAAACCAAAGTGAAAGAAAAGCAAAAATCACTCTCTTCACTGAAAAAAGTGTCAAACACTAACCCAACCAGCAACAATGTTAGTCACTCAGTATTTGTTACCAGTTTTCTGCTGCTGAAACCAATCACTTCATGAATCATTGATCTGGAATTTTCAAACAATGCACACATGAAATTCCAAACAATCTGATGGTCAATTGTTAACTGTTACTCACACCTCAGTCATTATGAAACACAGGTTTAAGAAATCTCTCAAAATGTGCATGAGTTCCAGAAGCAGCAGGAAAGACAGGGGTCAATCAGGGTAGTTCAATGAGGCAAAAGATAAGTGCAGGAGTAGAGAAGAGAAGAAAAAATAAAGCTGACACGATACTTCACCTAAAACACCATCGCAGTTGTCTTCCTCATCTACACAGAGCATGGTGCAACAGTCACAATTCTCTGCATACTGCAGTAACATGCCATGCTCAACAGAGCATATACATTCACGCACATGCACACATAGACCTTCACGATATCTATTTCAGACCATGCAACTCATGCAAAACCATGGCTACGGAATAACATCATAAGGTGTGTGTGTGTGTGGGGGGGGGGGGGGGGGGGGGGGGGGTCTAGGTGTTTGTTTTCAGTCCTGAGAGTGATCCCTGTTGTCTTTTAGCCAGCCAGTGCTCAACAACAAAAACCAAAGAAAACAACGAAATCCATATATCATGGTGGACTGCATGCTAATGGTTTTGATGTGTACAATAACATCTTCTCAACATGGCTTTCACATCACTTCAAAGCCATTATCACTGAATGAAAGAAATAGCTCAACACAACATACAAAACAAAAACCAAAAATGTGTTGCCATTTTACCTTGGAAAATACAGACTGGGGTAGGAGTGGGGGGAAAGGAGAGGGAGGGGTAAAAACTATTCCTAAAAAGAAAGGATACCGATTCTGATGTCCAAAGTTTTTTTGGTTTTGTTTTTTCTTTTATTAATCTGGAGAAGAAAGAAAAGCAACCTCTTACCAGACAAGATATGACACTCGTTGTCCACATATATGGAAAATCTCTCTTGACTGCATAATTTTAACCATGTAAAGCCACAAACATTGTCATTGACCATTTCCATACAATTAAGGATTAGCTTACGCATACATTGAAATCCATACTTGTAAACACACACCCACACATGCACATGTATACTTGCTCACAAACAATGAAATAGGCATACACACAGGCACACAAAAGCATACATGTACACACACACACACACACACACACACACACACACACACGCACACACACACACACACACACACACACACACACACATGAAATGCCAATATAAAGCTTGCACACATGACTGTGGCCTTGTGTTAGGTATGATGGTCGGGTGTTCAGGTTGGTCTTCGTTTTAATTAATGTTTCTATCCATTAAAACCTGACATTAGACAGGAAAGTGTTCTAATACAGCTGTCCTCAGCTTTGGTTTCAGATGACTGTTAGTAAAAAGATCTTTCTCTCTCATATAGTATATTCATTATACTATAAATATATATATATATCTAGATATATACAGGTGTGTGTGTGTGCGTGCATGCGTGCATGGGCGAGTGTGTGTGTTCTTGTATTTAAGTGATATTAGACAGATACGTGTGTGTGTACGTATATGTGTGTGTACACACCCACATGCTGGCGTGTATACATTACAATTTTAGTCATATGCATTATATTACCAGTGAATGATCATATCTTTGAATGATCAAAACCTGAACAACACTGATCAGCCCACTGCAACACCCCCCCACATGCAGGCAAACACACCAGCTTGCTGTAAGCAGCACACCATGCCACATACATGTATACATGCACACAGCTACAGCAGCTATATATATATATTCAAAACACACTGTGCCAGCATGCAGTGTACAGCACTCCCAAACTCCAGACTGCATGATGGGCAAAGGCAGCAGTGCTAAGTTCTCTTAAAATACCAATCCACTGTTGCCTTACCCCACCTCATTCTCACAACCATCTGTTCACTTCCCTTCTCCTCCTGCACTGAGATCACACCTATGGGGGTGCAGCTTTTTGGTGCACTCTCTTCATCCAATCCATTTGCTTTTTCTTTCTTTTTTGTTTTGTTCATTCACTTATATCATTCATTCATTCATCTAATTCAATCATTCATTCATGCACGTAATGAATCCACACAATCATTCCCTCCTGGCAGAAGTCAAGGACCATGTACTGGTAGCAAAGGAAGTACCTGCTGCCTGGAACTGTCTGCTCATGGCCGACTTCAGCGATTCCAGTTCCATCCAGTGCATGGTGACCTCTGACCTTTGACACTTCTGATCATCGATTTGACATATAAATGACAACGTGTGACTACCAACTCACTTGGTCACCATTCTGATCTCTGTATTACATGTTTTCTTCAGTCAATGCATGTATACATACAAAGCTGTGGTCAATCCACTAACCCAGAGGCTACCCTATCTATTAGCCACATTTTGGGGGTCACCATTCACACTTATGGCTGATCATATCATTCAAATTTCAATACTGCTGCTGTCAACATAGTACCCTGACACCATGATCAGTCCATACTGTTGCTGTCGACATACCACCCTGACACCACAGTGACCATGATCACACCATACTGCTATTGTCATTTCAGCTTCTGGCCTCTTCAATCCATGTTCTTATCTTGCCACATCTTCCTTCTGCTTCCTGTCACAACATCAACAGCAAAGTCTGTGTTGAACATGACAGCGTTCAGACATTCAGGGCATAAATTTCTGTGCTGTACCAGAATGGACACTGCACCACACCTCTACCTCCTGCATAACCATCTGCTGCTGCTGAATATCACTTTCCTTCACATGCAGCCTGCTACCTTTTCTTACCACTGTTTCCATGTCTAGCAAGGAAATTTAATTTTAAAAAAAAGGGGGGGGGGGGGGGGGGGGGTGAGGAGGGGGAGGGGCAGAAGCAAGGGATCCAGACACAAAGACACACACACATATATATATATATATATATATATATATATATATATATATATATATATATATATATATATATATATATGTGTGTGTGTGTGTGTGTGTGTGTGTGTGCCTATACAGTGCAATGAGATGATTCAACTTGTTTGGTTTGGCATGACAGTGACTGGATAAGACACAGAGTGATGACAGACCACACAGGTTAACTAACAAGCCATCCCCAGTCCTAAGCACAGTGCTCACTGAAAGCTCAGAATGTATAACTACAGGCCCAATCCAATCCTGTTGTTTATAGCCCCACCAACCACAGAGGCCATATCAAGGCTGTCAGTCACCTCATCAACTTTTAAATATCAGATTAAAACTGTGCAGCTATATACAGATTAAAACAGGGTATAAAACCAATTCTACTGTCGTTCCTTGAAGCAACGCCTTGGCCAACAATAAGGGTCAACCCAGGATGGGCACCACATTGTGGTAAAACCACATCAACCACACATAAAATGAGATAAAACCAAAAACCAGATTCCTTAAAACAACCTTGTTCTTAGTGACCAACTGTAACACTTTCACTCATATCAAACGGAAAAGGCCTAATTCTCTCAGGAAGTAAAAAATGGCTACAGGCCAAAAACATCCATCTTTCCATCCTGGAGCAATCCTGACTGATGGCACTAAACAGTGATCAATCTCTCTGGACACTACAACAGGACCAACAGCCTTTTTTGTTTTTGTTTTATCCCATTCCTCAGGGAATGAAAGCTGAAAGGCTCACCAAAGGTGAGATTTTGCATATGCGACATTTCTGTCCACCATGAAGGTAGCCGCATTCCAGCTTCAGGGATGGACTAACAGAAACAGCACAGTGATGATGAGCACAACACAACATTGATGGCAATCTTCCACTGATCTCTGTTATCACTGTTATGGAGACTTCCTTCACACACTCACACACACCATTATGCTGGTCAGCAGAATGACTGAGTATGGCTACTAACTGAAATGATCTGTAAGACTGAAGTGTGGAAGAGAAAGAGAGCAAAGAGGAAGACACACACAACTAAATGTCATCCCCCACCCCCCTTTACCCACCCCCATTGGCAAATAACCCAGACACCCTCACCTACATGATAAATGTGTGATCTACTGAATCTATTATACCTCCTCTGAAGCCCCCCCCCCCCCCCCCCTCCCTCCTTCAGCCTAAACACTGGGCATGCACATCCAGTTACAAGCATGGGGAGGGGAGGCAGTCAGGGCTGTTAACATGTGGGCGGGTGGGTGTTGTCTGGCTGGAGGGAGGAGGATGAGGAAGTGTTGGGGGGGGGGGGGGGGTAGAGGAGGTAAGAACCAGGACTCCAGGACTCCCTGGGGACAGTAAGCTGCTTCAGCCACAATGCCAACACTGAAGCCAGGTCTCTCTCTTTAGTTGGCTCATCCATCATTAATTTAAACACTGCTACTGCTGCTGCTGCTGTTGCTGCCACTCATGGTTTTGCTGCCAGGCCTATGGTCAGACCCTTCAGCCACTCTTTATTCTCTTTTTTCTTTCTTTTTGGGGGATGTTTTTCTTTTTGTCTTCAGTTGTTTTTTTGTTTTGTTTTTGTTTTGGGGGGAGGCCTCATAATACTTATCTCCATAGAGATAATGGCAGATGCACCCATCTCCACATACTGAGAGATGCTGTAAAACATCATGATACCCATCTCCACAGAGATGCTGCATTAACACCATGAACCAAACTCCACTCCCTGAGAGATGCTGTAAAACATCACAATACCCATCTACACAGAGAATGAGAGATGCTGCATTAACACCAGGACACCAATCTCCAACACCCTGAGAGATGCTGTCAAACATCACAATAACCCATCTCCACAAAAATAAAGATGTTGATTTAACACCATGACAGTTGACACCTATCTCCACACCCTGAGAAATGCTCAGGGGGACGGGATAGAGGGGGATGGGATAGCCTGGTGGTTAGAGTGATGTATTCGTGATCTGCTGACCCAGGTTTAATTCTCGTTCAAGAGGATTTTTCCTCTGGAGTTAACAACAGTGCCGATTCCACCAAGCTCTATCAACTTCATTTCAAGAGCTTGTTTCCCCATCCCCTCCAAACTTCCCCAATCCCCTGATCATGAATAGATGAATCAATGAATATTTATAAGCTGCATTAATTATTTCCCATACCAATGTGTACACACGCACAGCACCACACAGAACACAATATGCAACATGCAGTGTATTCCTCTCCCCTCTACACACATACACACACACACACTCAGTGACTCACACACACTTTTCGTAAGAGTAGGCCATTGTGTGCCGGTGGGAACGGATGACAGAATTTACAAAACCGCATACACACAGGGACTGGATGTAAAAAAGCACATAAGTGCTTATTCCATTGCCCTCGGTATAAAAGAATAAAATAAATAAATAAATAAAACTCATTGGAAAGTAGGCTATTGTGTGCCAGTAGGAATGGATGACAAAATTGACAAAACCACATACACACAGGGACAGGGTGTAAAAACTTTTTTTTTTTAATTTAAAGCACACAAGTGCTTATTCCATTATCCTCGAAATAAAAGAACAAATAAAATAAAAACACAAACACACACACTTCTGCCCACAGCAACGCTCCCTCCCTCCCCTCTCCCCTGCTTTCCCTCTTGTCCTAGAAGTAGTGTTCTACACCAAAGTAATATAAAGTGTGAACAGGACTTTTGCTTTCTGCTATTTGGGGAAAAGTGGGTTAGGAAAGGTAAGTTTTGAAAAAAAAAGGATTTGAAAGACTGAGGCAGATCAACTGAGATCGGTTTTGAAAGAAGATTTGAAATACTGTGGCTGAGTAACTGATTCTCTCTGTTTTACAGATTTGGAGAGATTGCACAGCTTCAGAGCAACAGTTTTAGAAGTTCTCTGCTCTCCATCTCAAGACCACCTTTCTTTTATTTTCAGGTTAATTTTTTTATTTTTTAGCTGAGGCAGTGGCTATATCTTCATCAGCAATAAGACAAACACACAAATTACCTCTGCCAGTCTCTGTGTGTGTGTGTGTGTGTGTGTGTGTGTGTGTGTGTGGCTGCAGCGAGGGCGTAGTAGTATACACACAGGCAACAGCTTGGATCACAGATCAATAGGCAGCTGACTGCTCCACCTTCCTCCCACCCACACCCCTGCCCTTTTCCCTGGGAGAGGTTTGTTGTCAGACCAAACTGCCCTGCATGCTCCTCCCCATCCCCACCTCCTCCTCCTCCCTGCAGGTCAGTCCTGTGTGGACAGCTCAGTCCCTCCCCACTCTCCCCTCAGACCACTCTCCGGCCATGTGTGCTGCAAGTACTGCCTCAGTCCTGAGTCAACCACACGTGACAGTGGCTTTCCTTCTGAGTGGCTGCACACAGTGACAATGCTGATCTGCCTGTCACCTATTGCGGGTGGTTAGTCATCCAGCCCTCAGTCATCCTTGGGTGAAAAACAGAGATCATCATATGATTCTAATCTTTACTTTTTTTTTCCTTTTTGCTGTTTTTTGCTTTCTTTCTGTATTTACTTATTTATTCTTTTATTTCAAGGATAATGGAATAAGCCTTAATTCTCTCTGTGCCAGGAGGCACACAAGGCTCGAACATCATTCCTCCACTGGTTCCGGTCTGCAGCTGTGCGTCGTTAATGGAATAAGCACTCGTGCTTTTTTACATCTAGTCCCAGTGTGTTTGCAGTTTTGTAAATTTTGTCATCTGTTCCCACCAGCACACAATGGCCTACTCTTCCAAAAAGCGGAACAGGTTTTAACGTGTGCGCAAGATGTTCTGCGTGCGTTTGCGCATGGGACCTCGGTTTATAGTCTCATCCAAAGGACTTTTTGAGAGGGGGGGGGGGGAGTGGAGTCAACAGGGCAGGGCAAAACAACACAGCACTACACAACTCAACACAACACAACACAACACAACACACAGCAAAGCACTGGGTAGCAAGGGCATCTTACGCACACATTAAAATAAGTTGTGAGAGTGGGTTTTGGGAAGGGGGGGGGGGTTCTTATGATGTGTTCTGAGGGGGTGGGGGTGGGTGGGGAGTCTTTGTGATGTGTTCTAGGGAAGGGGTCTTTGTAATGTGTTCTGGGGGGTGTCTGTGATGTGTTCTGAGGGGGGTTCTTTGTGATGTGTTCTGGGGGTGTCTTTGTGATGTGCTCTGAGTGGCAGGTGTCTTTGTGATGTGTTCTGAGGGGGGTCTTTGTGATGTGTTCTGGGGGTGTCTGTCAGTTTGTGATGTGTTCTGGGGGTGTCTTTGTGATGTGTTCTGAGTGGCAGGTGTCTTTGTGATGTGTTCTGAGTGGGGGGTCTTTGTGATGTGTTCTGGGGGTGTCTGTCAGTTTGTGATGTGTTCTGAGTGGCGGGTGTCTTTGTGATGTGTTCTGAGGGGGGGAGGGTGTGTCTATGATGTGTTCTGAGGGGGTGGTGGTGTCTTTGTGATGTGTTCTGAGAGGGTTGTTTTCTAAATTTCTGTCAAGTAGTCATTTACGCCTCATCCACCCTGGGTAGTCTAGTATCAGAAAAGAGATCATCATGTGGTTCTTTGCTCTCAGTCTCCTTTTAAAAAAAGAAAAAAGAATATTAGACTTTTAGTTCGAGGACAATGAATAAATATAATCATTCATAATGTACTCTTTTAGTTTTACAACAAGTTCCTGTGTGCATGAAGTTTTGTTAATTTTGTCATGCAATCCCACTGGCACAAAAATGCCAATGGCCTATTCTTCCGAAAGGAAGAAACATGTTTTTAGCGTGTGTGCAAGATGTCCTTGCTGCCCTGTGCTTTGCTGTGTGCTGTTCTGTGTTGTGTTCTGTTGTTCTGTGTTGTATTGCCCTGCGTTATACTTATAGTGTACTAGTACTATTTTCCATCACTATATCTCACATTGTTTTGTGATGAATGTTGCACCATATTACATTGCAATACTGTACTAAAATTTGAAATGTTAAAGTGTCTTGCACTGTGTTGTTTTAAACTGTTCTATTTTGGTTATATTTCTAAAAGTCACCTCAGGTTTTTCACTCTGTGAAATTCAGGATGTGGTGTGGGGCGGTGTGGTGTGCTGTGGTGTTTCAGGCATACTGATTATACTCAAATGAGTTGGACTCAAAGTGCTTTGATGCCCCTCTTCAAAAACTGAAACTGGACTCTGGCATGATACTATACATAATGTGCTAATTTGCAAAACCCCAGGCTTTGGCACACGATGGATACAAATGGAGGAAAATGGTGGATGGCTCTTCAGAGCAGTGCCCTGTGACACCCAACAGGAGTTATATGGGCTAATATGTGCCAAACAACACACTCTCTGTTCATTTGAGCCAACAGTTTGCTAAGACCCCCTACCACAAGTTTTCCTGTACTAGCCTCTCTCCAGATCATACCAGAACACCCACACATCCATCTTTATAAACTTCTCCATCATAAAACCATGTTTGTTGTGTCTAATGAAGTGGCAGTGTTAGATTGTAATTGTCCCACAAGCTGTTGCCTGGACTGCTGTCTGCAGCATTTCATGGCCAATGAAAACTTATGGACCGCCCGTTCACTTTAGCTAGGCTGTTAAGTCTAGTCACAGCAACTGCCGCACCAGAACAAAGGCAAAGCTTGCATTCATTTGTTGAAGCTGCAGCTGTTGAAAGAGAGTGCTGATATGACACCTACAGTACACACACACACACACACACACACACATATATATATATATATATATATATATATATATGGGTTATTCTCAGAAACATGTGAGGTTTTTGTGACATAGACCTTGAAAAATAAATGTCATTGGAAGTTTATGGCTTTTTGTTATATTTTAGAGTACTCTGTCATAATCTGCATTCTTTTGAAAAAATTATGAAATATTAATTGGTTTTCCTAGTAATTTGATGAATTAAAGTTCTATTTTTAGCCGTGTTGCGGTTGTGACATAGAAACCAAAAGTAGCATAAATAAATCTTTGTACTCAGAATATCAAACAAAAAACACTCCAAAATGCTGTTGTTTTCATTTATAAACAAATCTAACTTTTGGAAGTATGACAATCATGACAAAGCATATTTTTGGCCATTTTTCTAATGACACCCCTAAGACAGTTTTGTACCCCCAGATTTAAAGTTTTGTTTTTTGTGCTAGTGACCACGGAAGCATCACAAATTAGCCTAAACTTTAACCCACAGAATCATTTAAATAAAAACACAATTTTTTTACACAAGAATGGAAGCTATTTCAAATTAATACCTTATAAAAGTAATGTGTTGCGGTTGTGACATGGAAACCGTTGGTTGTGACAGGGAAAACCACACCCTTCAAAATAACAATCAGGAAGTGTAGCAATTTAAACATACATTTAAAAAAAACACACCAACTTAAATTGGAAACAATGCATTCTTGTAACATTATCATACTGATTTTTCATTTTATATGATATATTATGGTTGTGACATCGAGACCGTTTGGTTGTGACATGGAAACCACACCCCTAAAAGCACAAATCATAAAAGTGTAGCAATTTAAATCAAATTGAAAAAACACATCATCTCAAATGAGAAACAATGCATTCTTGTAACTTTATTTACATTGATTTATTATGTTAAGACTTAGAGTGACATGATATTATATCAATAAACATTATCTACATTTGATTTATCATGCTGGAGTGATATAATATCAATAAACACAGCTAAGTCCAGTTTCTCTCATCTGACCTAGGGCATCCTTCAAAATTATGATAAAATATGGCTCATGAGTGCATAGTGCTTTTATATCAAGTACAAAATGCATGTTTTAAAAACGACAAAAAAACAATGAATCATATTCATTCTTGGCTTTTTTTATGTAAAAACCAAACTTCATTGTCGATCAAACTTTGTTATGATTGTCAATTGATTACAAATCATCACCTTTGCTGTGTTGTTGGGGTTTCTTCCTTTTAAATATTAACAACACTTTGAATAACAGAATAATCTAAAGTTATTTCTTCTTCATTTCTTGTTTTACAGGCAAATTAATTCTTTATTTTATGGGCAAATAGAATCCTTCAAGCACTCTCAGCATTTGCTGGGGGCTTTTTTTTTCCCTCACATGCAGCTGCTTTTTTGTCCCACATCTAACATGATTAAACATAATTTCAAAGTGATTTTAGGACTGTTAAGTTCTCTCTCTCTCTCTCCTTCCTCTCTCTCTTTTCTCTTCTCCTCTTCTCTCTCTCTCTCTCACACACACACACACACACACACACACACAGGATTTGATTTATATTGTAACAGTTAAAAAAAATTGTTGGTCATAATCACATGCATCTTATGTATAGTGGGCACCCTGCCCCCCTTTATTCTTTTATCATAAGACTCCCCCCTGGATAAGATCTACTTTTTAGACACTGCTCTTTTTTGTAACTGTACCCCCCTCATTAGACTTCTCCTTTATAAACATAATTTTGGTGTGTGTTGGTGTGTGGTGTGTGTGTGTGGTTGTGTGTGTTGTGTGTGTGTGTGTGTGTGTGTGTGAGAGAGAGAGAGAGAGCAAATAATTATTGTATGTAAATGTATGTGTTTGTGTGTGTGAGTGTGGTTTTGTGTGTGTTGTACAAGCGCATGAGAGAGAGAGTGTGTGTGTGTATGTATGTTTTGTGCGTAAAATGTGGATGCGGACGTGTGTGTGTGTGTGTGTGTGTGTGTGTGTGTGTACACCAAAAATAAAATTTTTAAGCATGTGAATTGCTTATTCTGCTAAATACTTGTCAAAACCAATTTCAACTGTAGTGTTTTTTGCTTTTTATGTAAATGTGAATGTGTGTCAGTTGTGTGTTATTTGTTTTGTTATCAACGCTTGTCTTGCACATTTAAAGATGAATTGGTTCCAAATGTTGACAAGGAAAACGGAAACGAACGAAAAACAAAAAAAAAAACCCCATCCTCATGATGTGGTTTTCATCATAACTGATCAGGACTTGTAAAGTTTTAGGAGTTTGAAAAATGTTAAGCTTAGGACTTCCAGCATTGTATCCTATCTCTCAAATGAACATAATTTAATCAGAAGAACGCCATTGTTTGATTACATTTGAAGCCTAGGGAACATAAGTGGTAGAAAACGAGTGACGTGTTTTGGTCGTGACCAGGAACGCCGAGCTCTGTCATATTAACGTCACTGTGATGACCGTGCATTTACGGTTGACTCATTACGATTAACAACTATTGTGTAGATCAATCACTTCCCTGAAATCAACACTAGAAATCTGTATCCGAGGAAAAGGGGATGATTTATTACAGTAGATCAGAGTCGTGACACAAAACCATAATCCGTTTCCTGTCACGACTAACACGAGCTAAACGTTTTACGGCCAAATTTCAACGTGCGAGATAACCACAGAACAAAATTGCTGCAGGGGTTTTTATTTTCAACAACATAAAACCCGAGCATCCATATAAAGAATCAATAACTGAATGAGGAAAACGCGAGGATAATTTTACGTATGTTCTAGATCTAAAGGCCGAGACAGAAACAACCCTATCTTGGTTTCGTGTCCAAAACCCAAAGTGGTTAATACATGAGTTTACAGATCAACGAAAAAATTCCCATAAAATACAAACAAACATGAAAATAATCACTTCTGTCGCTAATTGTTCGAAATAAAACACGAATAGCATCTATAAAGAAAGAGAAAGTAAAACTTCAACAAGAATGTTGCGGTCGTACAAGAAACCGTACTATTTTCGTTTCATGTCCTAACCGTAACGCCGCACAAACAAAAAACTGGATCTATTTAATATTTTGGCAAAATTTATTTCTTGCACATAACAATCATTTCCCCAAAATTTCAGTAGATGGCTTTTTATTTCTTTCTGAGTAAGAATAAGCGGTCATCCCAAATCAAACGATCGGTAAATGTACCACAGCTAAAAAAGCCAAAGCTGTTGACAAGAAAAGAGAAAATGACAAAAACAAGCAATTTCGTAATTTTAAACACGAGTTTACGATTATTAAACCCCGGTTTGGGAAAAGTAAAATACTTTGAAAAGAAAATATTCCTTCTCCTTCGATAAAAAATGCGACAGAAGCGAGTAAAGGCATCTTGATCAAATGCTGCCGTGCTTTAGCGGTCGGTCGTGACATGAGAAATTTGGAAGAAGACAAAGACCGGGCCCCTAGTATAGCATCGCGATGTTCCTTTGGCGGGAAAAAGTACGTGCCCGAGATATTTTAGGTCAAGGTGAAGTGCCAGCGATAAAAATCTCGGTCAGTGAAGGAATGTGCGAGTTTTGCACCAAATTTACGTTGGTCGGTTTTTGACGTTTAAAAAATGAGAAAACCCTGTTGATAATCTGGAGTTTTTAAGCCATGAACGAGGGTAGGGGGCTTGCTGATCAAAAACATCGTTTTTTATATACTGTTAACTGTTTACTTTATCAGTGGAAATATAATGTGTTGATGATATCGTATAGTTCTTTGTGAGTGAATTTTTAAAAATTTGGGCCTGACTTTGGAAACTAAGCGTCACGACCACAACGGGTATTTAATCCACCCTCTATTTAAAGTTCTGATAAAAAAAGGAAGATGTTTCTGCTTGGGGGTTGAAACAACATCTGGGCATTAATTTAATACAAATTGTGTTTCAAATTAGCAGTCTTTGAAAATCAGAAGAACAATCTGAAGAACGTAAGCACCATCATGTCCAAATCCGCCATGTTGGAATGAGCACATTTTGTAAAAGAAAAATTCAATATTCTTAAAAACAAAAACAAGTTCATTACAATTTTAAAATTTTTTTCTTTAATTCAAACATAACCAGTAACCAGCATTCACTACAGTTTCAAACTAAATTTCAGTCAAATGGTAGATGTGTGGAAAATAGGTCACTATCATACCTCACATGTTTCTGAGAATGACCTATATATATTTTATATATATATATATATATATATTATATATATATATATATATTGTGTGTGTGTGTATATATATATTTTTATATATTAGATAGATAGATAAGGGTAGATAGATAGATAGATAGTTAGATAGATAATATAGATTATCCTGATCACAGAACTTCTAGTATCTAGAGTGCCCCCTGTCAGTGACAAGTTAAATACCCCAAAAAGGGCTTCATATCTTGTCTACATTCTGATCACAGAGTAATGTCCCTGGTTTACATTAAATACTGAATTTCACTACATTCATATCATCTTCCCCCAGGGATGCCGGGGATCTTTTCAGTTCATATACTGTCAATGCATCCCCACCTTCTGAAAATTTTGTGCCCAGGAGTTTCCTTCTTTTCTATCCTTCTCGTAATAAGCATCTCCACCTTCTCAAAATTATGTGCTAGGAATTCCCTCTTTTCTATTCTTCTCTGTGTAATAAGCATCCCCACCTGAAAATTATGTGCTAGGAATTTCCTCTTTTCTATTCTTCTCTGAGTTTGTCTTGTTCCTCGTCTTCCTGCCACCTTCTTGTCTATTTTCTGCCTTCTTTGTCCATTTTCCTGCTTTTTTTCCAGTATGACTTAAAAGATAACCATTCCCTTCCATGCTGAAGCTAGATGCACTGGGCCTGGCAATGCAACACATTTTCGCTCATATGACACACTGACAGACAATAGTTGCTGCCTGAGGTTTAACCACACACACACACACACAAATCTAGATCTACATCCTGATCACAGAGCTAGGATGTCTTGTGTTTACAAGTGACTACCGAACTGGGTACCCTATGTCTCTGACTAGTAAAATACACAATATCAACAGGTTCACCTCAATGAGATCTTTTATGTGCATGCATTCTAAATGAAAATGTTGTACACGGGACCTTAATCGTTTATCATTATGCAAGTCTCTATAGATCTGATGTCCTGAGCACTGGAAGCTCCACAGTTAAAATCATCTTCCCTTCATGAACATCTTGGGGTAGGCAACTGATGTGTCCAATGATCGGTACTGTATGAACTCAGTCACTGAGCAGTTAGCAAAGGGCAGGGTAGAGAAGTGCCTGAAAATGCTTGAAAAATTTGACAGTGGATGTTCAAAATCGATATGGGAGGTCATTTGAGGACATGTAAACTGGGTTTACCACTAGATTAGTTTGATCCTGAAAACAAACAGCAGTCCTCAGTGACAAAGCAGAAGTTTCCAGGTAAAGTCTTTCCTCTTGCCAAACTGAAGAGCAAATGGGTGACATCTTTCATCACCAGATCAGCTGATAGACATACTGATAATAGTGATATAGCTCTATCTTTACTAAGAATATATATTATATATATTGTATGTATATATGTACAGGTATTTTTTACCATAAATTGCCAAGAGATTTCACAACTTGACATGAACACTTTCCATGTATCTATGGGTTTTTGTGGACTCCTGCTACATCAGTCATCATCATCATGACAACGCAATATTGCCTTTGTTATACATATATATACGACTAGTACTTTTTAAGAGAGATCAACAGCTTTCCTAGCCACACACACAGTGCTGAGTAGTGTTACCCCATCATCTGATCCTCCAAACCTCTTCCATGCAAATTTCTTCTTGCTCCCTCATGATACATACTTAGAACAAAGTGTCATCAGCGCATCAGCTGATTTATACAACAAATTCTGGATACACAAGAAGATGTAATTCCCAAAGCACTGTCTAGCACAGTCCTGTGCTTACTGAAGTTATTCCCACATGTAAATGTGTAACTGTCCAACTCCATCTCACAGCCTTTGCAGCCAGCTAGAAAAGATTAAAAGAGAGCAACCAAAAGACTAAGAGCCACTACAAAGATAACATCAACACTTCCTAAGTCCTTAGCTGCACTGCAGAATCTTTTGTGCACATGTAAATGTGCATGAAATTTCATTCGCCTTTCAATAGAAGAGTAGGCCAGCTATAACTGGTGAGATGACTGATGCAAACAATGAAACATATTTATTATTATAAATGATATAATATGCCAGCACACACTCCACCATTTAGAGAGGAATGGGTTGAGCTAGGTTCACCTTGCTGACTAAAGTGACTTACGCTACAGTTACAAAATACAACACAATGTTGTGAAATCTTCAGTGCAAGCCCCCTACGACTCCTCAGGAAGTCAAAGGAGGAAGTCCAGTTAAAAACTTAAATAAAATCAAGCCTGTAGACTTTCCAATAAAACTAATTTAAGTGAGTTTACTCACTCTGTAGACACACTACACATAATAGTTCTAGACTAATTAATACTTTTTTTCATGTACATAAATATATTATATATATATATATATAAAATATATATATAATATATATATATATATATTTATATATATATATATATATATATATAATTATATATCACAAAGCATGTCTTAAACTTAAACTGTTAAAGTCTTTGACTTTTGAATAATTTTTTTTTTTTAGCAGAATGACTAATTAAGCAATTTATGTTGTTTTGATTTCAATGTCTGGCATACTTAAGAATATTACTTTGTACACATGTTTCAATTTTCCTCTTCTGTGATACATAAACCTTGTTTCAGTTTTATTTCGTTTTCAGTGAAAAAAGAGAGAGTGGAAACACTACACTACAGAACCTGATAGAGGAGGATGTCTTTTTTTAAATACAAGATTAGATTATTGCATACCATGTAAATTAAATTCGTTTTTAATTCCTAATTATTATGTTACCTAATAATATATATATTTTTGCTTGTTTGTTTACAAGCTGTTTAAAATTAGTGTTTTTGTTACAAGTAGTGTTTATTTCCTGCTTTGTTACTTCTTTCAGTTTCAGTGTAAGGTAGTTGGGTTTTTTTCTGAAACAAATTTTAAAATCAATAACACACACACACACACTCACCACATACAAATACACATAGTGATATGTATACACACAGACACAAAGACACACACTCACATATATTATATATTTTATATATATATATATATATATATATATATATATATATATATATACAAGCAATACAGTCATACTCTCTCTCCCTCTCGGTCATCACACACACACACACACTCACTCTCTCTCTTCTCTCCTCCTCGAAAAATAAAGAATAACACACAACATGAGCGCGCGCGCACACACACACATACACACACGAGTGCACACACACACAAACACTCACACAACACGTGTGCACGCCACACATACACACACATGCGTGCACACACACACATGCGCACACACACACATGCATGTACACACACACAGACACATAGTGACACACACACTTCCTTTCTCCAGACACTACCATTGTAGTACTTAACTCCACCCCCACCCCACCCCCTACTCTTTCTTTTTTTTTTTCCGTCTAGTTATCACAAACTGAACTTGTGAAGATTATATATTTTAAATGAATTTGCACACACACACACGCACATGTACACGCGCACTCACACACACACACTTTCCCCAGACACTACCATTGTAAGACTCTACCCCCACCCCACCCCTTTTTTCTTCTTTTCTTTGTGTGTGTGTGTGTGTGTGTAATATGACAAACTGAACTTGTGAAGAGACTTAATTTAAAATGAATTTGAACACACACACACACACACCAGACATTGAGACAACAAATGACCAAAGCAGCCAACTGTGATGCTGACCACAAACAGGACCTCAATTGGCTCAAGGCATGGTCAGCAGTATAGTACAGCCAAGTCAACTGGCAAGTCAACATCTCCCACAAGTGTGGTTGGTTTTTTCTTTGTTTTTAGTGGGCTTTTTTTTTAAGGGTGGGGGGGGGGGGGGGGTCATTTTACACTTCAGGTTATCATCTTCTTTCATTGTCTCTTTCTCACTCCAGATCCCCCCAACTAAATTGTATGCTTTGCTGCAACTGGAGTGTAATCAAGAATCTGAAGAATGCGAAGCTCTTGACATCAATCTTAATTTTCAGGCCTTGCCTAAAACACAAGTGCCCCTCAAGAAAGGAAAGCTGTTCAACTTTTGCCAGCTGAGAGTATGTCATTTATGATTTTTTTTTTTTTAGAAGGCACTGCAACTCAGAGTCCTTCTGACCCCAACTTATTTAGATCTTTGTGACCCTGCAAAAGACTAAAAAATGGCCTGTCCATTCACTAAGTACTACTTGCTCAACTGATGCTGTTCCTGAATGAGTCAATATCCTTTATTCGCCTGTTTCCACAGACTGAAGTCAGAATTCCCTGACCAATGCAGTTTGTGAAAAAAATAACAATTATTATCAAAATACAAAAACCACAGGTGGCTACATTTGATACTGAGAATGTGACAAACTATACATACATGTACACCTTCCCATACATGTCATTGTTACAAGTTGTTAACTAGAGGCCTAGTAGTAGTAGGAGGAGGAGGGGCAGAAGTCAGTAAAATCACTAAATGATGTGTAAATTTTGCATGGTTCAGTCGCACTGGATGTGTTAAGTGTTAGAATAACTAGTGTAAAACCTATCTGCAATATTAAAATAAATACCGATATATCTACAATTATTTTAACACGCATATTCCAAACAAAAATATGGTATGGCATGATCGGGCTTCCTGGTCTGCAAATGTGCAACCCTGGCCGAAATGTTAATTTGTCGTCAATGATGCCGTGCCATAAGCCGCATTACATCACACGGAAACACTCACCTTTACTGCCAATTCGACTGAAATCTGTCATATCCTGTGCTTCTGCCATGTTTCAATGCTTCCAGCATTCATAACTCAAAAGACGCTGGATCTCTGGGTCTAATACATCTATTTGTTTCCTTGCCAGTCTCGTACGATGCCAGTCGAACAACTGAACACCGAAAACAGTACGATTCCCGGAGGCACGGAAGTTACATGGAGTTAACTCCCTTTAGGCTAGTCATAGATCGACCATGCTGGTTTATGGTAGCCCAATCGTTCTGAAGTTGATAAGAAATAATTTTTAAAAATCAGTAAAATGAGAGACATTCCTCTGAGTAACGTGGAGAAGGAATTCCTTCTTGCCACAATTGCCGAAAATAAGGTAAGCATTGAACTGTCAGACATGCAATTAAAGAGTTGTGAGTCCTCATCCCTTCATCAGGTTCGTGTAATCCCATTGCAATGCTGTTTCGTTGATTGTTGACAGCATGGTATACATGTGTACACCATGTATATGTTACGCCTAAATCGTGTAATTGCCGATTTCATGTAATAGGCAGACTTTTGCCGATTTCATGAACTAGGCAAGCGAAATGCCTATTACATGAAATCGGCAAAACACCTACCTATTTCATGAACTAGGAAAAACGTAACTGCTGATTACATGAACTCGGCAAAATGCATGGCCTATTACATGTAATGAGCAAAATCGTTTTGCCTATTTCATGAAATCGGCAAGTGATTTGCTGAGTTCATGAAATAAGCAATTTGGTTGCCTATTTCATGAAATCGGCAAAACTTTGCCTATTACATGAAATCGGCAATTGCACGATTTACTCATTTAGGCGTAACATATACATGTGTAGGTTATGTGAAAAAGTTTATTATCCACCACCCCCTTCCTCCTACGGCTATCAGGAGAACATCCTACCAATAGATACTCAAATAGATATATATTGACGTTAGGTTCATGGACAGGCAAAAATGTGCATTTTGCAGATAATTTGTGCATGAAAATTTATAAACCAGAAATTGAATGTCAGGCTACTAAAGTTAGTATGCTATTTGGGAATTCAGATCTTACAGCACTGGATATTAACAAGAAAAATACTTGCAAATATCAGCTTGACTGTAATTGTGTAATGTAAAATATCAGAAAAATACTCTCTAGGCTCTAGCAGAGTCAGTCAGTTAATGAGTTATGTGGTCATTCACCGTCATTGTCACAATGTCAGTGTCACTAGCAAAATTTGGACTGTTGTCCAGTGGTTTTACACTTTTAGTGTTAAGCAAGCTAGAATCAGGCAGTGAGACTAATGTCAATGAGGGTGTCTCAACTGTATGCATGTTTTGATTTACTTTATAATTTATTGTTTTGATCAATTGATGTTTCATAACTGTTGTTTTGCTTTACTTTTGGCAGAGAGTAGATGGAAGACAACCTACAGACTTCCGGGAGATCAAAATAGCCTATGGCAAAACATTTGGAACTTGTCAGGCACACATTGGCAAAACAAGGTGTGTAAAGACTAAAGTGTATTAATTACTGTAACTTTGTAAGTGTAAATTGTAATGCTGGTGGTGTCTTGCTCTTTTCATGTTACCCTTCAGCAAGTTTATTTGAGTGTAAAGTTCTATACATAATATAGTATTATAAGAGAACAATCATCTCATGATTAGTTTAATTAAAGATTCTTGGTTGCTTTTGCTAAAAAAAAGGTCAATGAACCAAATAATTTTCAATTGTTTTACTTTAAAAAAAAGAAGTATATAATATATATAACATTATACAGATCTGTAATCTTATTTTGATATTGTATCGTGCCTCCGACACTCAGCACAGCTGTGTGAAAGAGCCATCGAATACAACCAAGACCTGCATACAGTATTCGTTGATCAAGAAAAAGCTTTCGACTGAGTTAACAGAGACAAGCTCTGGAAGATCCTGGAGCAGTACGTCATGAAGGGGCAGTTGCTTGATAACATCAGAGCAATCTATGCCAACAGTATGAGCGCAGTCCGAATAGCCAGTGGAACATCCAACTGTTCCCAGTTACATCAGGGGTCAGGCAAGGCTGCGTACTCTCTCCCCTTCTCTTCGTGATCTACATGGACCAGATTACAAAGGAAGCCAACCCAGATCTTGAGGCCCTGAACGAACTACTATTTGCTGACGACCAGTCCTTGATGAATCAGAACAAAGCAGCTCTTCAAGAACACACAGACCAACTCAACACAAGCTGCGAGAGGTATGACATGAAGATCAATATCACCAAAACAGAAGTTATGTCTGTCAGCAGAAATCCAGGAAAACTGGACATCAACATCAACGGCACCCAGCTGAAACAGACCAAAGAATTTAAATACCTTGGCAGCCTCTTTACTGAAGATGGAAAATTGGACAGAGATAGAAACAAGATGTCAGAAAGCGAACGCAGTCAGTTACCAACTCGCCCCCCTTCTAAAACATTCCAGCATCCCAATGAGCACCAAGGCAAAACTCATCAACGCCATCTTCGTTACAACACTCTCATACCAGTGTCAGACATGGGCCCTAACAAAAGCCTTAGAGAGAAAATTGGTCACATGTGAAATGCGCTGCCTGAGAAAAGCTGTCAACAAGACCAGACGCGACAAGATCAAGAATGAGGTGATCAGAAACATGGT
Source organism: Rapana venosa (assembly GCA_028751875.1). Lineage (NCBI taxonomy): Eukaryota > Metazoa > Mollusca > Gastropoda > Neogastropoda > Muricidae > Rapana > Rapana venosa. The sequence continues at coordinate 2,166,109 of CM054141.1, forward strand.
CGGACTAACACCAATTCTCGACCATATCAAACAACAAAGGATCAGGTGGTTTGGTCACCTCACTAGAATGCCGCCCAACCAACCAGCCCTACGGGCATACACCACCAAACACAATGGCTGGATAGCCAGAGGTAGGCCAAGGAGACGATGGAGCGACTCCGTGGCTGACACCCTGCGAGCCCATGACCTGTCACTACATCAAGCCTCCCGCCTTGCTGCAGACAGATGTCTGTGTCTCTTCGCGACGCCGAAGGGCACCAGCGGCAGATGAAAGAAAGAAGAAGAAGAAGATCGTGCCTTCTATAACTTTTTTTTAGTTAATTATAATCGAGGATACTCTTTCAAAGAAAAAAAAACACTAAAAATTTAACAAACAATGAAAAAAAAAAAAAAGCCAAACAAACAAAACAGTTCAGGGATGTTGTTTGTAACATGAATTTATAGCGCTATAGGGAAATAATGCATTGTTCATACCATTGTTATATATATATATATAGGAGAAGGTAGCAAAATCACTTGTATTTCATATGTCAGGTGATTATGTTATATATATATATTGGAATAAGAGAATGCAACAAACTGAATGGTGTGTCAGACGTTGATAATACAATTGGATGAGAGAAGGCAACTAAATCAGTGATTTTATCAGATGATGAGATGAGGTTATAATGCATTGGTTTCAGAGTGTTGGCTCACGTGTCCGGGGAGGTTGAAGTCCCCAAGGCCCAGCGACCTAATGAGGGCATTCTGCACATCAACCTGGAGCTGAGCCCAATGGCTCACCCCACTTTTGAAGTTGGCAGGTGAGTACATGAATAGAACACATGAGTTATGGTAATAATAATAATAATAATAATATATGGAATTTATAGAGCGCTATATCTTGCAATTACAAATCAGAGCGCTTAATACCCCATCTTTCTAGCTTGCAAGTTGAGCCACGACTCAGTCCACCTTTTAAGTCAGCAGGTGGTGCAGTGGTCCTTTATGTGCTGCAGGATTGTGGTTCTTTTAAGCTTGTGCTTCAGCCAGTGGCATTGGACTGGACTGTAACTGTAAGCTTAGACAAGTTTGTCAGAAAGTAAGTCTGTTGGGTTAGTTTTTCAGTATGACAATTGACATTTGATGGGCACTGCTATTGAGGACTTTATTTCTTGACCATGTTGGGCTTATTTCATTTGTTTTCCTGATTTACTCCAGAAAGTATTTTTGTGTGGATGGATGCTGTAGCCGAGTAGGTAAGACCGTTCAACTTCAATCTCATGGGTCCATTAAGTAGTGGGTTCGAATCTCATCGGTGTTAAGTGAATTAAAGGTGGGGATTTTTAGTCTCCCAGGCCAACTTCAAGTGCAGACCTGCCAGTGCCTATGGCGATAGTGTCTGGCAATAGTGTCCATCGCCTTATGGTGACTAAAACAGCTGCTGAAGTGTAAAGTGTCAGTGCTGTGTGTTGAAGGCATACTGTGTGTGTGTGTGTGTGTAATAATAATAATACATGGAATTTATACAGCGCTATGTCTTACAAAAAACAAATCAAAGCGCTTTCATTCATCCTAGTCTTTCACATGCAGCCAGTTACAATAAATAGTTTTTACAAATTCAAATGTAAACATGCGCACGCGCGCACGCACGCACGCACGCACGCACGCACGCACACACGCACACACACACACACACACACACACAGAGGTTGTACACTCCCGCAGGGAGATGTGGGGTTTGGTTGTTGAGGGCAGGGACAGAAATGAGATGAAACAAGAGGACATCTTAGGTTTGAAATAAATGTGTCTAAATAAGTGTGTCTGTGTGCAGACAGACGGAGGAGGCAGTGGTACTGAACCGTGTGTTGGAGCGCTGTCTGAAGGACTCGAGATGTGTGGACCTGGAGTCTCTGTGCATCGTGTCAGGGCAGAAGGTAGGAAGGGGATGTGTTCTCCTGAGTGATTACCTACTCCAGGTCATATGTCATGTAAAGCTTGGGTGTATGTCAGGAGAAGGGGGGGGGGGTAAGAAGTTGTATATATGTGAACCATGGTGAAATGATTGTCTGACACTGACGCTATTGTCAAAAAGGGACAACAACGTGTGTATTTTCTGAGGAAACTGAACTCATTTTTTGTAGACAAAAGGATTCTTTCCTTGTTTTACAAGTCTTACATAGTGTTCTAAATTTTGCTTTCATTTGTTGGTACAATAACCTTAGTGTTAAAAACAAGAATGACTTGCAGAGAATTGTAAGAATCTGCTCAAAAATAATGGGAAAAGAACAAAGAGATCTCATGTCGTTCTGCAATCAGCAGCTTGTATGCAAAGCCACAGCCATTTTGGCTGATCCTTCCCATGCTTTGTTTCCAGAATTTCAGTTGTTGCCTTCAGAACACCGTTTTCAGTGTCCCATCAGCAAAACTAACAGAACAAGAAATTCTTTTGTTCCAGTAAGCATTCAAATTCTGAATTCACAATGATGTTGACTACCTAGTTTTTACATTTCTCTGAAATTTTACTTGCCTGATTGTCATTGTTATGAGTGTAGTCAGTACATAATTATGTGCGTGGGTATGTGAAATAAGTCTGTCTTCTAGTCAATGGTCTTAAAACAGTGAATTCATATATTGGTGTATGGTGTGGATGTGCGTGGGTGTGTTCGCACACGCACGTACGTGCGTGTGTACGTGCTGCGTATATGCGTGCTTAAAAAATAACTTTTTATGTCTTCTAGTCAATGGGTTTAACATTGTGTTCACAATTGCTGTGTGTGCGTGTGTGTGTGTGTGTGTGTGCGCATGCGCACGTGTGTGTTTGTGTGTGTGTGTTCATGACATTTTATTTGAAGTCATTTTGGAATGTTTTAACCAATATGAAATATAGCTTTTTGTGTCTTTGAGATTTTTAATGCATATCAATCTGCCTGTCAGTATTGTAATTGCCCTTCATGGGATGATTAAAGTGTTTTTGACTTGACTTGACTTGACTTATGGGTTGTAGAAATGTATGTGTGTTTTGGCAGGAATGTGGTTTGCGTGTGTGTGTGTGTGTGTGTGTGTGTGTGCGTGTGTGTGTGTGTGGAATGATTCATTTGGTGGCAATACTGTACTGTATTTTGTGTTATGTTGTAATGAAGAACAGATTTCTCTGTGCAAAATTTAGGGTGTTGTTATTGTCTGTGCATTTCTGTATTTTTATTTATTAATTAATTAATTTATTTATTCTTTTATATCGAGGATAATGGAAAAAGCACTCGTGCTTTTTTACATCCAGTCCCTGTGTGTATGCGTTTTTGTAAATTTAGTCATGTGTTTCCACCGACACACAATGGCCTACTCTTTTGAAAAGCAGAACAGGATTTAATGCGTGCGCAAGATGTTTCGCATGCGTTCGCACACGGGGCCTCGGTTTATAGTCTCATCCGAAGGACTTTGACATTCAGTTATATTTTTTTGTCAAACTGGGAAGAAAGGGCGAGGCTGGGAATCGAACCCACAACCTTATGGTTGACTTGTTGACAGGCAAACGTCTTAACCATCCTGCCACCTTCTTTTGAGAAGAGGTTTTTACGAGAATTTTTTGCAAGAGAATTTTTTAAGAAGCAGCTCTAATTCTGCTTGCAGTTTTTAAAAAAAATTCTCAGTGCAGACTGCAAGTCGTATGAATTATGTTCACTTAATGGAAACTTCACTTCATTCTCTTTGTACACAACCACACCCCATTCATGATTCTAGGTGTAGTGGATTTTAGAGGAGATGAAATAAAAGCAGGCTCCAAAATGGGATTCAAACCCCATATCTGTTGTTCTTGGGTGAGTGGGTCAGCTGTAAGCCAGTAGTGCTGACTTTGGTGCAGACTGTGGGTATGTCGGTGTGGATCAGGGTCAGTGAGCTGCAGGCCAGTACAGCTCATTTTGATGAAGATTGCAGAATAGGGGATGTGGCTATGGTTGTATGGATCTGTGTGAGTTAGCTGTTGGCTCATTTTGATGGCATTGAAAAAAAGAAAAAGAAGACAGACAGTGACAATGCCTGTGACTGAAGGTGTGGGTCTGCGTGAATTAGCTCATTTTGGTGGCATTGTAAAAAAGAAAAAGAAGACAGACAGTGACAATGCCTGTGACTGAAGGTGTGGGTCTGCGTGAATTAGCTCATTTTGGTGGCATTGTAAAAAAGAAAAAGAAGACAGACAGTGACAATGCCTGTGACTGAAGGTGTGGGTCTGCATGAATTAGCTCATTTTGGTGGCATTGTAAAAAAGAAAAAGAAGAAAAATGGTGACTGTTAGCGTGTTGCTTTGCAGGTGTGGATCTATGTGAGTTAGCTCATTTTGATGGTATTGTACAAAAGAACAAGAAGACAGACTGTGGCTGTGTATGTGTGGATCTGTTTGAGTTAGCTGTTGGCTTGTTTTGGTGGTATTGTACAAAAGAAGAAGAAGAAAGACCGGGACTGTGCAGGTGTGGGTCTTTGTGAGTAAGCTCATTTTGATGGCATTGTAAAAACAGAAAAAGAAGAAAGACAGTGACTGTAAAAACAGAAAAAGAAGAAAGACAGTGACTGTAAAAACAGAAAAAGAAGAAAGACAGTGACTGTAAAAACAGAAAAAGAAGAAAGACAGTGACTGTAAAAACAGAAAAAGAAGAAAGACAGTGACTGTAAAAACAGAAAAAGAAGAAAGACAGTGACTGTAAAAACAGAAAAAGAAGAAAGACAGTGACTGTAAAAACAGAAAAAGAAGAAAGACAGTGACTGTAAAAACAGAAAAAGAAGAAAGACAGTGACTGTAAAAACAGAAAAAGAAGAAAGACAGTGACTGTAAATACAGAAAAAGAAGAAGGACAGTGACTGTAAAAACAGAAAAAGAAGAAGGACAGTGACTGTAAATACAGAAAAAGAAGAAGGACAGTGACTGTAAAAACAGAAAAAGAAGAAGGACAGTGACTGTAAAAACAGAAAAAGAAGAAGGACAGTGACTGTGGGTGTGCAGGTGTGGATCCTGCGTGTGGACCTCAACGTGCTGAACCATGACGGCAACATGCTGGACTGCTGTAGTATGGCTGCCATCGCCGCCCTCAAACACTTCAGGTCTGTGGTCTGGTAATGGTGGTGGTGGTGGTGGTGGTGCTTGTTCACAGGGATGGAAAGATAGCACACATTATGAATAAAAACATAATCATTGAGGTAATGGTCATTGTGCGTACAAGACTATAACGCTTATTAGAATAGATTGTCTTGCCAGTATCAATGTAATATTGATACCAGCAGATATATCATAAACATATATTGATTATCATAAACAGTCTAGAGTATCTTTTTTTTATCAGGTAGACCTAAATAACATTTTGTCTCCGTTCATTTTTCCAGTGGTTGTGTGTGTGTGTTTGGGTTGGAGGTTGGGGTTTTTTGTTTGGTTTTTTGTTTGTTTTTGTTGTTGTTTTTTTGGGGGGTGTTGTTTGTTTATTTGTTTTTCTTGGGGGGGGGGGGGGGGGGGGAGCATATTTTAGGGGGGAAGGGTTCAGTTTGTTGTTTTTCTCTTGGGTTTTTGTGTGGGTGGGGGGGGGGGGAGGAGGTTTAATATGTTTTAGTTTTAATTTGACGTACTGGCATGCAGCATACAACACAAATTAAGGAGTTCCTAATAATCATCATCCACATCTTGACTGGCATACCAAGGCACCAGTATAGGGTTATGTCATTTCCTGGAACTTTGAGGCTAGTCACATCACCCTGGTTGTGTGGAAGTCAAGAGTGTGATTGCCTAAGGGCAAGGTACCTGAAAGCCACACCTGCAGACTTTTTCATCCAGTGTGTATGCACAGTCTCACAGTGATTTTCAGGTGTGACAAGTGAGACAGAGCACAGTGTATGTGTGACCCCCAGGGTGTTAAGTTTGGGGAAAAACACCCAACGGCAACAACAAACCCCTTGCCTGAACATTTGATGTTGTTTATATCATAAACATTGCTTTCATAAACATTGCCTGTTTGATGCTCTAGTTGATGTGATGAGGGAGTAGTCGCTATATATATTTCTGTGATATGTTGTTATGATTATAATATGCTGCTGTTGTTGTTGTTGACAGGAGGCCTGATGTGACGGTGAAAGGGGAGGAGGTGACCATTGTAAGTGGTGCAGCTGTGACTGGCTCAGTTCACTCTTGTCTTTTTTAAGGGGTTGCAATACATTTTGTACACCAAAACAAAATTAGGTGTGTGGTTTGTTTTTTGTTTTTTTACACACACACTTAGTACCAAAATCAAATTTCTTTTGTAAAAAGCCTCCATTGGAAGGGCCATAGACCATAGTGAGGGCCATAGTGATATTTACAAATGCTGACTGTTTTAATAATAATAATAATAATATATGGAATTTATAAAGCACTGAATCTTGTAAAAAACAAACAAATCGAAGCGCTTGCACTCAAATCATTTACACACATGCAACTCTTCTTAACCTCTTAACTGCCCAGTACAAGTGCACCCTATATGCCGGGGAATAAAATTTGTATGTACCACTTGCTATGTTCATATCCCTCTTACTCAGAAATTACTACATGAATAATCCTGATAGTCTACCCAATGACAGTATATATATTGTAGATTACTTCGAGGCAAGCTCAAATTAGTTAGCATGATATTTCAATGCGAAAATATATTTAAAATGTAAAAAATCGACTAAGAATACACTTTCCTCATCAACACTTTCATTCTGAGTACCCCCCATCTCAATAACGTCAAACACAAGTCCAGGCCAAATCTCATTCACTTTATTTTTAATGCACGATCTCCTGAATCATACATGATCATTTTCATCACTGTCAGGTAAATCTAAAGTTTTATTTGCTACTTTTTCCACTGTGTAAAGTTATTGATACCTTCAACAATAAGTGTCAGCCATTTTGAACAAGAACTGCCTAAGCAGTCATGCATAAAAATACAAAATACGAGCTGAAACTAACTTATTTACTTAGGCCCATCACTCCCCCTGGAGCATAGGCCGCCAACAACAGTCCGCCAGAGTCCACTGTTCTGGACTATTCTCTCCAGCTGTCTCCAGGTATATCCCATCTTGGTTTCTGCCTCAAGGTCACGTCGCCAGGTGTTTCTTGGCCTTCCTCTTTTTCGTTTTCCCTGGGGGTTCCATGATAGTGCCTGCCTTGTGATGTTGCTGGCTGGCTTTCTCAGGGTATGCTCGATCCATCCCCATCTCCTGCGCCGGATTTCATTCTCGGCTGGCAGCTGGTTGGTACGTTGCCACAGGTCTGCGTTGCTGATGGTGTCGGGCCAGTGGATCTGGAGGATTCGTCTCAGGCAGTTGTTGATGAAGGTCTGCACTTTCTTGATGGTGGTCTTTGTTGTCCTCCATGTCTCCGCTCCATCCAGTAGGACTGACTTGACGTTGGAGTTGAATAGCCTGATCTTTGTGCGGGTCAACACCACCTTGGAGCTCCAGATGTTCTTCAGCTGCAAGTATGCTACCCTCGCCTTGCCAATTCTTGCTCTGACGTTTGCGTCTGTGCTGCCCTGTATGTTAATGATGCTACCCAGGTACGTGAATGTCTCCACTTCTTCCAGCTCCTTCCCATTTAGTGTGACTGGGTCCTCACTCGCTGCGTTGATCTTGAGAATCTTGGTTTTGCCTTCATGGATCTTGAGACCAACTTGTAATGAGGTGGCTGCTAGTTCTGTAGTCTTGTCCTGCATCTGTTGGCGGCTGTGGGAAAGCAGGGCCAGGTCGTCTGCAAAGTCGAGATCATCCAGCTGGTCCCACAGTGTCCACTGGATTCCATTTCTTCTGTATGCTGTTGATGTCTCCATGGTCCAATCAATCGCCAGGAGGAAGAGGAAAGGTGACAGGAGACAGCCTTGTCTGACTCCGATCTTCACCTCAAAGCTGTTTGTGAGTTGTCCTCCATGGACCACCCGGGAGGTCATTCTTTCATAGGAGTTCTTGATCAAGTTGACCAGTTTGGTTGGCACTCCATGGTGGCGAAGCAATTTCGAGAGGGTGTTGCGGTCCACACTGTTAAATGCTTTCTCATAATCAACAAAGTTGATGTATAAAGATGAGTTCCACTCTAAAGATTGCTCAACGATGATGTGCAAGGTGGCAATCTGATCTACGCATGATCTGTTCTGGCGGAAGCCGGCCTGCTGGTTTGGAGGAGGGGGTCAACTACATTTTTCATCCTCTCGAGGAGGATCCTGTTAAAGACTTTTCCTGGCACCGACAGAAGCATTATCCCTCTATAGTTGGCACAGTTGCTGAGGTCTCCTTTCTTGGGTAGCTTGATGAGGTAGCCCTCCTTCCAGTCTGATGGTAAATTCCTCCTCTTCCCAAATCTTCCCAAAGAGAGGGTACAGCATCTCTACCGTGGTCTCCAGGTCTGCCTTGAGTGCTTCTGCTGGGAAAGTTGTCCGGTCCTGCCTGCCTTGCCAATTCTCAGCATTTTGATGGCTTTCCTGATCTCCTCCCTGGTTGGTTTGCTCACAAGTTGATGTCTAGGTCTCTATCAGCAGGGTCGATGTCCGGGGGGTTTGAAGGGACGGATCTGTTCAGGAGTTCCTCAAAGTGCTCTGCCATCTGTTCAGTTGTCCCTCTGTTCCCAGGATGGTATTTCCTTTCTTGTCTTTGACTGGGCGCTCAGGCCTGCTGTACTTCCCTGAGAGTTTTTAGTGGTGTCATACAGCAGCTTCATGTTGTTACTGGCTGCTGCTTCCTCGGGTTCCTCTGCCAGGCTGTCGATGTACTTGCGCTTGTCTGTTCTTGCGCTCCTCTTGACTACTCTGTTGGCTTCTGTGAAGTCTGCTTGTGCCTTGGCCTTTGCTGCTCTTGTCTGGCTGTTGTTTAAATGCTGCTTTTTTCTGCTTTCTCTTCTCAATCTTGCCCATTGTGACTGCCGATATCCATTCCTTCTGTTGGTGTCTCTTGGGGCCCACTACTTCCTGACAAGTTGACGTCAGTGTCTCTTTCACTTTCTTCCACTGGCTCTCGATGTCAGTCTCTTCTTCAAGCAGTTCTTGTAGTACTTGGTACTTGTTGGTGAGGGACAGCTTGAATTCTTCATTTATCTTTGAGTCTTTCAGCAGGCTGGTGTTGTACTTCTGCCTCTTTGTTGTTGCTTCCATCTAGTTCTTCTTTCAGCTTTAGCTTCAGCCTGGCTACCAAAAGGTGGTGGTCAGATGCAACGTCTGCTCCTCTTTTCACCCTTACATCCTGTAGAGATCTCCTGAATTTCTTTGCCATGCAGATATGGTCGATCTGGTTCTCAGTCACATGATTTGGTGATACCCAGGTGGCCTTATGTACTCTTCTGTGGGGGAAAATGCTGCCACCGATTACCAGATTGTTGATAGCACAGAAGTCTGCAAATCTCTCGCCATTCTCATTCATCTCTCCTAATCTGTGTCTTCCCATCACTTCCTCGCATCCCGTGTTGTCTTGTCCGATCTTGGCATTGAAATCACCCATGAGGATGTTTATATCTTTTTCTGGGTACTTGGCAATGACGTTCTGCAGTTTGTCGTAGAATTGATCTTTGGCTTCTTTATCGCCGTCATTAGTTGGCGCATAACACTGGATGATGTTCATTCTGATCTTCTTCTTCTTAGTCCTGAAGGATGCCACGATGATTCTTGATCCGTGTGCTTCCCATCCTATCAGGGCTCGCTGCGCAGGTCTTGACAATATGAGTGTTACGCCTTCTGTGTGTGGAGCGTTGTCTTCTTTGTGGCCAGAATAAAGCAGCATCTCTCCAGTGAGCAGTCTCCTTTGTCCTGACTGTGTCCAACAGGTCTCACTGATGCCAAGCAATGTGAGGTTGTAGCTTTTCATCTCTGCTGCTACTTGTGTTGTTTTTCCCGTCTCATACATGGTCCTCACATTCCGTGTTCCGATGTTTATGGTCCTGGTCGATAAAAGGGGGTTCGGCCTTGTGGCTTCCGTAGACTCACGGCTTTCACCACACGGCGTCATGCATCCTCTTGGCGAGGACCCTTCCTCTCCCAGGGCAGTAGTCTCTTGGTCCGTTGTTGGTGTTTCTGTAGCAAGCTTGGTTTTTACGGGGTGGGGTTACTAGCCCCATGCCCAACCCTCCTCCTTTCTCATCGGGGCTTGGGACCGGCCATGGCACCAGCCATGGCGGAGTTACGAGCTAAAAAGCAATCGTTTTTGCCACGATTTTTGCAGCTAGATGTTGCCAAGCAACAGGAGAGTGATCTTCACTAATTTTGGAGTTCTTTCCTTTTAACTGTAGTCAAGCAAGCTGGCTTGTATACTTCAGTTCGACACCCGGGAAATTTTCCAGGTTATAGGCGTATAGGGTGCACGTTTAGCCCCGGAAAATTTCTGGGGTGGGGCAGTCTAGTGGTTAAACATAATGAACAACAGATTTCAAATCCATGCGTGTGCGCACGCACGTACACACGCACACACACACACACTCACGAACACACTTAGGAGGTGAAGGATGCTGTTGAAAATAGGGACAGATATGAGGGGAAAGTCTCATGTAGGAAATAAGTGTGTTTTGAGGCTGGATTTGAAAGTATCAAGTGAAGGCTTTTGGCGAAGTGAAAGAGGGAGGTCATTCCAGGTGGATGGACCAGAAACAGAGAAAGAGCGACGGCCAACAGTGGTTTGTTTGAATCTGGATGTCCGAAAGCACAAGATATCTGCGGCTGAACGAAGGGAATGGGATGGAGTGTACAGGTGAAGACAGTTACAGAGATAAGAGAGTGCAGATTTGTGGAGACATTTAAAACAGAGGGTATTGATCTTATACTCCAGTCTTTGTGAGACAGGCAGCCAGTGAAGAGATCACAGAAGAGGAGTGATGTGTTCAGATTTTTTCTTTCTTGGGACCAGTCGAGCTGCAGAATTTTGTATGCGTTGAAGAGAGTGGATAGATGATGCTGGTAGGCCAGCCAAAAGAGAATTACAGTAGTCTAAACGTGAGAAATGAGAGATGTGAAAAGTTTGGAAGTTGCATCAGTGGACAGATACTTGTGAATCGCGCTTATGCGCCGAAATTGATAGTAGCAAGACTGGCAGGTCTGGGTGATGAATTTTTTCATAAAGAGTGTGTTGTCAAGAACTACTCCTAAATACTTCACAGAGTTGGACAAAGGAACTGACGTATTGCCGAATTCTATTGAAGTTTTTGTAATAGAGGAAAGTTTATGTTGGGTCCCTATGAGCATGGCTTTGGTTTTATCGGCATTAAGTTGTAACTTGTTCTGAGTCATCCAGTTTTGAATGTCTTGAAGGCAGTAGGACATATTTGTCAGGAGGGAAGGCAAGTTTTCAACAGTATCACTGCACTGAAGCTGAGTATCATCGGCATAGAAGTGATGATCAATATGGTGGTTATTTATTATATGTGAGAGTGGAGCAGTGTAGAGAGTAAAGAGAGCAGGGCCCAGGACTAATCCCTGCGGGACTCCACATTCCAGTTTGACAGGTTTTGATTGAATTTTGTTTACAATAACTTTCTGGTTTCGGTTCTTGAGGTATGAAGTAAACCAGGTGAAGGCTGTGCCATTAATTAACTACTTAATAATAATGTTTAATAACTACTGTTATCAAACAAAGTTTGATATGGGATCTGTCTAATAATATACTTGTTATGAGTAAAATGTTTACCAGAAATATATTCCTCAGTCAGATATCTGTATCTTCATCTGTTAATGAATACATGAAGTACAGATCTACTGCTATTCAATGTACAATGATATATGTATTGTTTGGCTAGTAGTAGGAAAAGATAAAAATTGTCATTCATATTTCTGTCACGTCCAAGTATAGCCAGACACTGTCCTATTCAGATTGACACATTCTGACATTTTTCATTCCTGCCAAAACTCTGAACAACTGTGCACTGCCAAAACAAGTTGAGTGCTGTCTTCTTCTCACTGACCTCTGTTGGCAGTCATTTGAACATCGCACTCTGTCAGGGGGAGGCTTACTTTTTTACTTCGTGATAGTCTCCTATTAGTCCTGCTGTTGCAGAGCTGTAATCACTCTGAATAGGTGCAGATTTTAGTTGTGGGTTCTACCTTTAACAGTGTGTGTGGTCATTTATTTGCATGTGCTAAATTGACCAGTGTCTCTCTCCATGGATTCTTTTGTTCTCAGTGTGAGTGATAGTGTTTTTGCTTGAAGAAATTGCAGAGCCTTTATGGTGAGTCTGTGTATTCATTTCTTTTTTTTTTCTTTGTCAAACTCTCAAGACAGCAACTATAGTTGTCTGTCATATGTCAAGTGCCTGAAAAGTCAGGCCCAACACATTCAACTTTTGCATGGGAGAGAATTGTTGTCTTTTAAGTCTTTCTGGGGAAAAAAGCAGGAGAATGGACCAAGAAGGCAGAAAATAGACTAGAAGGAGGTGACAGGAAGAAAAGAAACAAGGCAGAAACAAAGAGAGGGATAGAAACAATTCTTAGCACAGAATTTGCAGAAGAATGCTATTTAATCTAAAAGGCCCCCTGGCATTCCCCACAGGAAAGTGTTACTTTTTATTTCCAGGGTCATATTGCAGTGACTGATATTTATTGACAGAAGACATACAGTTTGCTGTTTGACTGGGCTGCATGCTTTTTAATTTTTACTTCAGGCTTATCAAAACTCTGTTGATTAAATGCTTGTTAGCTACATGGGTTCTACAAGTCAAGCAGAAAGACAGGCATCATAAGTATGGCCATCTTTTATTTGCCACTAGGAATCCAGTTGTTAGAATATATCATGAGTTGTGTGTGTTTGTAAACTGGATAAGGAAAATATATCATGAGTTGTGTGTGTTTGTAAACTGGATAAGGCTGAATTGATACAGGATGTCATTTATTTCAGAGAAACCAAAATATATTTTAGTTCACTTTTGAGATAACACAGTGAAGATCTCAATCTGGTTTCAACCATCAGTCAGTCAGGCTATAGGTAAAACCAGACTTGCAGATCATGTATAGAATAGGTGATGTCTAATATGTTCAATGATGTCTGTGTCTGTGTTGTGTGTGGGTGTGTGTGTGTGACCACAGCACCCAGCAGATGAGCGTGACCCCATTGCCCTGAGTGTGCACCACATGCCTCTGTGTGTAACCTTCGCCTTCTTCCATCAGGGGTATGTAGATCACGGTCTATCCACTTGGCCACAGGTTCCTTTCGTAAAAATCATCACCCTTAATTCACTTGATGCCACCAAGATTCAAACATACAACTTTATGGACCTGTATGTTTTGAGGAAGTGTTTTTAGTTCATGAATGATTGTCAGAAATGGAATTGGTGATTTCTTGATACAAGGTAGTGAAAGCAATGTTTTTGTCCCTTTGTATGAATCATGGTGTATTACTGTCTATTGTGTTGATGAGGAAGAGGAGGAGGATTTTGACTGTAACATTGACAGTGATGGTGGTGATGCTGACAACAATAATACTAAAATTATGATGGGTTGCTGTTGGTTGTTTTTTTGTTGGGGTTTTTTTTTTTTTTTGGGGGGGGGGGGGGGGGGGCGGGGGCATTTCATTGCTAGAGCTCCGAGGTTGACCAATGGCAAGATTTTTGCTTATGCAACTTGTTTTGCCCATCATTAAGGTAGCTACAGTACATTCCTGCTTTGGGAATGATGTCTAAACATGACACCAGTCACCGGGCATGCATTTTGTGGGGGGTTCTTTTTTCTTAATGCAATTTTTGTCATCTGTTCTTACTGGCATCAATGGCCTACACTTCAGAAAGGCAGAATGGGTTTTAATGTGTTTGCATGATATTTCAGGGTGCATTAGCATGTGGTACCTTGGTTTATTGTCTCATTTGAAGGACTTTTGGGGGAGTAGCATCAGTACTGATGTTAACTCCAGGGGGAAAAAATCTCTTGAATAAGTGTCAGAACTGATGTTAATTCCAGGGAAAAAATCTCCTTGAATGAGTGTCTCAGTGGTGGCTCAAATCTGGGCTTGATCCTGGGCCAGCAATGCTCTGACCACTTGGTTTTCCCACCCCACCCCCCCAAATAAAATTTGATGGTTTTGGCTATGATATTAACGATAACATTGAAATTGTGATTTTGACAATGACATTGACAAAGATGATGGTGATGAAGTGGACAATGATAACTATAAAAGTGATGATGATTTTGGCAATAATATTGACAAAGATGATGATGAAGCTGACAAAGATATGTTGATGATTTTGACTGTTACAATAATGGTGATGAAGTGGACAATAGTAACAATGAAAATGGTGAGAATGATTTTGACTGTGACATTGACAATGATGCTGATATCAGTAGTGATGATGATGATGATGATGGTGATGACGATGATGACGATGATGATGATGACAACGCTGTGTCCACCAGCAAACACCTGTTGCTGGACCCCACAGAGCGAGAGGAGCGGGTGATGGAGGGCCGCATGCTGATTGGTCAGAACAAGCACCGGGAAATCTGCATGCTGCAGGTGACCGGCCACATGTTGCTGCATCCTGACCAGGTGAGAGGTCATGGCCTCACCATCTGTCTGTCTGTACGTCCGTCTGTCTGTCTGTCTGTCTGTTCTTCCCTTCCTCAGTAGGGTGACCTCTTGGCTGAACTGTGCTATGATTTTTAACTTTCCCCTAAGGGTAACCCCACTATAGGGTAACCCTCCCCTCTGCGTTCACCCTTTACTGGGTTCCGGTATCATACAAATGCACGAGGAGCGGCATACACTGGAAAAGAGGGGTTCTCTAGGGATAGCGTTAATGGAAGTACTTTCTTGTGCCAACCACTTCAGCATAAATAACTCACAGTTGAAGTAGATCTGCTGTTGTAGGCCAGGGTGTTAGTGGGTCACCTGGACCAGCTCAGCATGTTGTCAGATTTCCTACTGTTGGGAGGATTGATAGAATTATTTTACTTTATTTTTGTTTGGTTTTGTGTTTGTATTTTGGTTGGGGTGGTTGTTTTTGGGTTGTTTTTTTTGGGGGGGTGAGGGGGGGTGAGGGGGTTGTTCCTCAGCTAGAGCTGTAAGATTCACCACCAGCAGTGATTTGTGTGTGTGTGCTAATTTGACTGCTTTCTATTATGGTAGCTACATTTTGACTAAACGTCTAAACATGACACCAGTGTGCATGTGGGTTTTTTAAAATGTTATCACCCATTCGTACTGGCCCAAAATGACCTCATCTTTTGAAAAGTGGAACAGCTTTTAACATGTATGCAAGAAGTTCTGCATGTGTTCATAACAGGATCGCAGTTTATAGTTTCGTCAAAAAGACTTGGGGGGGAGGGGAGTCTGTACTGATGTTAATTCTAGGGGAAATGTCCCCTTGATTTTGTTTCTCTTTAATGGCTCTAACCCATGCTGTCAGATCATGAGCTCAACACTTTAACTGTAAGGCTATCCCACCGCTGTGTGGGATATGTATATAAATCAACTGGTGAAAGGTTAGAACCCCCGTTGACTTTTTAAAATGACTACTACCAGTAATGGTTGCGATGTTCTGGCCAGTATTATTATTACCATTCTTCTAATATGGCTTAGCACATTTATTTATTTATTTATTTTATCTATTTTATGTTAATCTTTTATTTCGAGGATAATGGAATAAGCACTTCTGTGCTTTTTTACATCTAGTAGGTAGTGGCAGCCAAAATTTTATATAGCATTTGTGTACATAAAAATGGTATTTTTGAAAAGAACTTTTTAAAACAAACACAACAAAAAAAGAATTATGTCTCTATCTCTATTTTTTCAAAAGTTATGAGTGATGGCGGTACATTTTTCGGCCATTTTAACTGTATGGAAGCCTTATTTGGAAAGGACCTGTTGTGGAAAGCACTACATTCACACCCATAAAAATTTCCACATACAATGTCTATAATACTAATAATACCTACAAAAAGAATCAGCTCTCTATCTTGAAGGGTAAAAAAGATATACTTTGTTAAAATTGCCTCATCGTGTGATTGTCGGTTTACTCAAATTGCACGATAAGCCATGTTTGAGGTCCAACAGGTTGGATAAGATAGCATCTTATGGCAACATTTTTACATTGCTTAAAAGATATGCATACATAGATTATGTCAAATTTTTTCTACGGCTATACTAGACCAAATGTTTCAAATATTGGGGTCTAATTTTGCCGAAAACCCTAAAATGCCCTGCGACGGACCAAAAAGACAGTACATGGTAGATTTTCATTAATAACTTTTGAACCTGTATAGATATTGACTTGGAATTTGGTGGTGTAAAATATGGTTGTATATGCTATTTAAAAATACATTTATTGATTTTTTTCATCAATTACATAATGTGTTTTCAGATTCAAAATGGCCACCAAGTATGTGGTGAACATTTAAATGAAATGTTGTGAAACATTAGTTTTTGTGAAAACATGCTTAGAAAAGAAACAAAAATCATTTTAATTCATATTTTAATGATTAATCAGATGAATAATCCCTATTTTAATGATTAATCACTTTGCATGCATTTCATATGTTGTGATATATCATTCTGAGAACCAGCTTCATTAACCCTCTTGTCCCCGATCCGGCCGCAGCCGACAGTAACGGAGGCTGCCACTAGATTCCAATACGACCGCAGCCGACAGTTGGTGCTGCCCACGTGGGCAGTACTTTTCCATCACACACAGACCTCGTTGTTTTCACACTATGTGTCTGAAAATTGGTGGGGCGATGCAGGGAGGGTGTCAGAGGATGCCAGTGATAAATTTAGACCACTAACATGGGTGTAGTGGGGAGGGAAGGAAGAAATAACAGCCAGTGACCGGAACGCTTTTCAGTGGTGCAGCGTGGCGGAAAAAAATGGCTTTTTCTTTCGTAGCAGACGATTGATCTGATTAGCGAGACGATAAATTTAATGTTATTGTTTTGGAAGTAGAAACATTTGAACGAGAATTGAAAAGTGAGTCCGATATTAAACGATTACGAGGAAGAGGAGGAAGGAAATGCTGCAGTTAGGGAGAAGAGTGAGCCAGAAAATAACGTGACACAGCACATTCCTGACCTGTGCTACACACACTGACTGTGGAGAAATTTGACCTCCCGGCCGGTCCGCGGCATAGACGCCTGAAAGCGTGATGCCTTTTGACTGTTTTCTCATTATTACCACACTTTTGCTTTGAAACTGCAATGGCAGAAACGAACAGATATGCTGATAATGAAAATAGCAAGAAGGAAAATAAAATAGGTCTCCGTCTGCCAAGGTTCGACAGGTGAGAGCAATGGGTACACCCCGCCCCCCCACACACACATCCATAATTTGTGCTTTTAGTGATGTGATGTGACCCTGTGCCACCACTACGACTACTTTAGAGACTACCAACATTAAAATTTTGTAGAGTTACAGAAGTTCTGTGTTGTTTCGAATTTGTCACACCTGTGCTGTGACAATGGTGACAGTGTGACAGTCATGTACAATAATACACTTCTGTACACTTAACAAACATGTGGTAGCACATGCAGATATGAACTGCAGTAATAAAGGTCACATGTCGATTGAATATGACTTGTTTTCAAAAGAAAAAATAGTTAAACAAAACTTCTGTCTCCTCGAGACATACCATAAAACAACAGGTGCTATGGGGACATTGTGTGACACATCCTTGAAGTACTATTGCACATAACTATTGGTAAACACATCAGCTGGGTATCACTTCGTTATTATCGACACTAATATGCTTGAACTATTGTCAAATCCATGCAGATTTGCTGTTTTATCATATATACCATATTTTTACCTGTGATTGGTGACAAATAAGGTGACAATGACAAGACATCTGGTGACCAGACACATAAACTTGCACCTAAATACAAGTACAAAGACATGCCTAGCTTGTGACAAAATTTCAGCTTGATAACTTGTCATGCACACACACAATTGCCTTAGGAGTAAAATAAGTCAGATGGAGGTAGAAAACCTGCAAAGAATTCAAAATCTACAGGCAGTTTAGCTCTGTAGAATCCAACAACAAGAGGGTTAATGCCTAATTACAGGTGGTAAAGGAGAGGGACAGGTTCATGCCAGGACTGGGACAGCTCAGTGCTCCCTCACTAAACTTGTGAACCTCTGATGTCAGAGAACTAGGCTGGTGTAAATTTGATGCTACAGTGTTAGAGGACACTGAGGATGCAGAAGCGCAAGAAGCCAAATCACTTGAATCAGCCAAAGCCACTCAACCTACTAATGATGAAACACTCATTTGAAGGAGAAAAGACCACAAAAGCAAAAATTTATTCCAGTCTTTTTATAATTTTTCTCTGTAGGCAGTTGAAGCCAGCTTTGGTGTCTTATTTGCAATTTTTCCCCACTGTTGTGTACAAGGCTGCCTCTTCCACAGAATTTCCTGTCAGTTGCTCCTATCACTGGTACATATTATGTGTTTTCCTATGCCTGTTTTCAAAAGCAATAACAGCTTTCAAAAGTCCACATGAAGGGGATGCATAAGTCTCCAGATGATATCCATGTTGGCTGGTTACAATATTTTCACACAACAATCCTTAAATGGACACAGCTGTCCTATATGAACTGGCTTGGACAAAAATGTCTTTCTATTGGTGTATCCTGTAGTACATTTTCTTTCAACTTAGTCAGAAGACACTACAACCCTGGAAGCTCAGCATCCAATTGAGTTGACAGAGAAATGTAGCTGTTTCATCAAATGTCTTCTCACCTTCTTGCTTTAGTACCAATAACTGAATCAGCAGATGCTTGCAAATCTCGGCAACACACCTTGGATGACAACTGTTTAGAGTTGCCAGAAAAATGAACCTCAGCTTGTTTAGTTGATTTCCATTTCTGTGTCAGCATTTAAAGAAATGAAAAACTAAAAGGTTTATAGAAAATGTTATGCATAGACAAAGAAAATAAGAGGGGAAACACACTATGACACACATAAGAAATCCAACAAAGTCTTCATTCCATTGGTGCTAGAACTGCTGGTAATGACTGCAGTACAAATGTGTCACAGATTGATAAAGCTTGAAATAAAGAATTATTTACCTGAAGCACATCTGTGTTAATTTCTTTTATTATAACACACACACATGCGCATGCGCACGCACACGTTGTGTGTGTTTATGCTAGCACTGGAAGCCAATCAACCCCAAAATAATGGAAAAGGGAAATGAATTTTGAGGGGGGGGGGATGCTAGGCTGATAGACACTGTACTAATATGTATTGTGTATGGCAATACAAAATATAATAATAAGCTCACTATTGAGTATTACTGCACTGACAACTCTACCTTGTATATGTTGCCGGAGAAGAAATTCATTTATATCACATTAATCTATGGAAAGATTGCGTAACTCAAAAATCCAAAGAAAATAAACTAAACTCCACTTTCAATTCACCAAAAATGATACTAAAGTGTGAATTCGTCAAAACAAAAAAAAAAACCGGGGACGACGTTTGCTTCACGAAATCACATAGTCACGACGATCTCAGATTATCTTCTCTTGGTTAGGCTGGTCATTCAGCAAATCGTTAAATACGATCGCTATTTCACCATGTAACCTTACCAAAAAAATACATTGTATAGAGATACGTTCAAACTATCTTATTTTGTCATCATTGTAAATTTGTGAAGTGATTTTGTGGAAATATCTGACGAAATCGGGCATGCGTTCTTCTTTCCGGTTTGCACATGTCGGAAGATGGACAACGATCGTAATAGTCCTTTTCTAAGTCTTCGTTTTCAACGATCGCATGAATTATTACGCAAACCATGCGATCTTTGTATAAATAAACTGTTATATCGATGATCTATATTGAAACATTTATGAAATTTATCCTGTAAATCGAAAAAATTCGTCGATCCTTGACAAGATTGGTTCAAGATCAGTTGGCGATGTCCGTTCGTCCTTGCCCTTGCGTTAACGAACTTTCCGCGATTTGAACACTTCGCTTTTATTGGTTTGCGGGTGAACGACAGTCCATGAATACATTAACCCATTCCCAAATTAGTACAAATAGGTTGTCTAGTTTGATTTTCACCTTGAGTTAAGCTACAGGTTCTTTGGAGTTCGCCTTGGAGATCGTGTACCGCAAAAAATCCCGTTTTTCGCGAAAATTAGCCAGATATGAAAAAACTTTCACCCATCTTGGTATTCTACAATAAAATCTGAACACAATGATACCAAATATAGTGACAATAGTTGTCTGTCGCGAATACGCATTGGATTCAAAGTGGTCATGTCTCTTTGAAGATTTGTCCATGTGCGCGAAAATGGCGGCCGCGCGCATTTTTTAGCGGAACGCACACCTCATTCACACGCTTTGCGTATTGACGATACGCAAGCCACAGAAATAAAAATGCACTCAATGAAAAGAAGAAAGATTGAACTTTTTTCGGATATACAGTGTTTTTTAATCAGTAAAACAGAAG
Organism: Rapana venosa; assembly: GCA_028751875.1. NCBI lineage: Eukaryota > Metazoa > Mollusca > Gastropoda > Neogastropoda > Muricidae > Rapana > Rapana venosa. The sequence goes on from CM054141.1 coordinate 2,186,484, forward strand.
TGGAGTAATAAGGAAGTGAAAAGACCGAAAATTTGCCACTTTTCAGCAGTGATGACAGTATTCGCCGGGGGCTGCCGCTACCTACATCTAGTCCCCATGTGTATTCAGTTTTGTAAATTTTGTAAAATTGCACATGATGATATCAGCCTAGTTGTGATGTTAGGGCATATGTAACATTCAGCAGAGTTGTGATTCATGGTGTACAAAAATGTCTGATGGTGTGGTTTCATGGTGAATAATGTTGGTCTAGTTGAGAGGTGATGATATACGATGCTGTCTGCATGCTGATATGGTCAGTGTGTGTGATAATGTCAGTCTGGTCATGGCATCATGGTATTAGGATTCCAGACTCCACACAGCTGTCAGTTTCTCCTACTTTCAGCTTCTCTCAGCTGCTATCCATTCTATCCCAGCTGGTGCTAAGTATAGCAGAAACTGACCACACTTGGACTTGGTAAAAGGAAGGGGCTAATCTTAGCACTGGGCCCTACACCCTTGACTGAGTTGCCCTATACTTGTGTGCTGTGTCCAGTATACTTTATTATCTCAAAAATTCATCAGAGAAATTTTGGGTGGCACATCAAAATCACACAACATGGTTATAAGCTGTATAGATTAAAAAGTTTCACATGTTTTAAAGGGAGACGACATTTGACATTACACACAGACACACACACGCGTAGCATGCGCACACATGCATGCACATGCACACACACACACACAAATACACACACACACAGACAATAACATTAACAATCTTAAAAGCCGCAAATCAGAATGAGAAAGGGGTACAAGCTCAGCGCATGGTGGTGGTTGGGTGTGCAGGTGAAGCGGTGTACCCAGATGGCCCTGGTGAAGGTGATAGAGATGACAGACCTCATCCACCAGGCTCTGGCCAACGACAAGGATGCCAGGTCAGTCACCCACTGTCTTCTCCACTCTGCTGTCCTCACCCTTCTTTTGCTGCCTTACTCTGTTCTTTCTCCCTCTGTGTCCCTTTTTTCCACCTCTGCAAATTTGGCTTCCCAACCCCAGGATTAAAAGGGTTTGTTTTTGAAAATTGCCATAGGGGAAAATCGGGGATTTTTAGGGCCAATAACACACGGTTTGGGGTTTTGGTGGACTAAAAAGCCCCCAATGGGGTTGTTTTTTGGAATAAGGTTTTTAAAAAAAAGAAGGGAGAAAAAAAGGGGGCCCGTTTGCCATTTTTAGGGTCAGTATTGGGGGGGTTAATCTGCCCCATGGACAGGAAAATTTTAAAATTCCAATAACGGGCCTGTTTTTTTTGGGCTTTTTCCGGGGGTTTTTTTATGGTGTAAAAAAAAGGGATTTTGGCTGGTAAAAAGGAGGAATTTGAGAAAAACCCCCCTGTTGATGTATATTGTGTGTGTGTCAGTTATCTTTTTTAAATTCCACAAAATTCTTTTCCCAAAATTTTGTGCACCTTTCATCCCACTGGTGTGTATAGAAAAAGCCCATTGGTTTGGAAAAAAGGAAAGGGGGGCAATTTGACTTACCCCCCAGACCCAACGTTGCTGGCCAATCTTTTTTACTCAAAAACCCAAAAAATTTTTTCACACAAACAAAAAACTTTTAAACTTAAAAAAAATTTTCCAATGAAAAGGGGAAAGCTAAAAAGCCCCAGGTGTTTGGCCAAATGTGACAGCCCCAAAAAAATAAAAACCACCACCAAAAAACCAAAACAATTTGCCGTCAGAAAAAAAGGGGGGGTCCCACCTGGGGGGTTTTTCTGGCTGTCCCTGCCCTGTAATTATTGCGCTTTTCCCCTGCTTGGCCCCCAAAAATCCGCGTCCCCATTTGTTTTCCCCCCATCTGCTGTTCCCCACTTGCTGCCCTTTTGTGCCCCTTCTCCCTTGCTGTCTTTTCCTTTCCCCCCTTTTTGTGTCCTTCCCACTCTGCTGTCTCTCCACTTGCTGTTTCTGTGTTCCCCACTTGTTTTTGGTTCCCTCTCCATCTTGTTTTCTGTTTTTTTTCCCCTCTCGTGTCTTCTGTGCCTTCCCCATTGCTGTTTTCTCCCTCTGCTGTTTTCCCCCATTGTGTCCTTTTTCCCACTTGCTGTCCTTCCATCTGCTGTTTTTGCTGTTCCCCCTTGCGCTTTTTTGCCTTCCCCATCGCGTCTTCCACTTGCTGTTTTCTGCCCCTCTCCACTTGCTGTCTTTCTTCCACTTTTTCGTTTCCCACTTGCTGTTTCTGGCCCTCTCCCTTGCTGTCTTTGTTGTTTTCCCCCTTGTTTTTTTCCCCACTCTGTGTTTTTCTCCCCCTTGCGTTTTATTGTGTTTCCCCCTCGCTTCTCTGTGTTTTTCCCCATTGTGTTTCTCGTTTTCTTGCTTTTTCCCCTTGTGTTTTCCTCTGCTGTTTGCTGTCTTCTCCCCCTTGCTTCTTCTGCGTCTCTCCACTTGCTTCTTTCCCTTCTGTCTTTTTCCCCCCCCCCCCCCCCCCCCCCCCCCCCCCCTTTTTTTTTCCCCCTTCTCCTTTCTCTGCTGTCTTCCCCCCTTCTGCTTTCTTTCCCTCTCTTGCTGTCTTTCCACTCTGGTTTTCTTTTTTCCTCTGCTTCTTCTGCTTCTTTCCACTTGTTTCTTCTCCCTTTTTCTTCGCTGTCTTCCCTTCTGTTCTTCCCCCTTGCTGTCTTCTCTTTTCCTTGTGTTTCCCCCTTGTGTCTTCTGTTTCTCCATCTGCTGCCCTTCCCTCGTGTCTTTGTCTTCTCCACTCTGCTGTTTCTCCCCTGCTGTTTTCTGCTGTCTTTCCACTCGCTGTCTTCTCCCTCTGCTTTTCTCCTTTGCTGTCTTTCCTTGCTGTCTTCTGTTTCTTCCCTTTTGCTGTCTTTTTTTCTCCACTCGCTTCTTCCCCATTCGTTTTTCCCCCTCTGTGTCTTTGCTGTCTTTCCCTTGCTGTCTTTGCTGTTTTCCCTGTGTCTTTGGGTCTTCCCCACTTGCTGTCTTTGCTGTCTTCTCCCTTGCATTTCTTTGCTGTCTTCTCCCTCTGCTGTCTTCTGCTGTTTCTCCCCTGCTTTCCCCCTGTGTTTCTCCTCTCTCTGTCTTTGCTGTCTTCTATTGTATCTTCTCCACTTGCTGTTTCTCTACTCTGTTTTTTTGTGTCTTTCCCTCTGTGTCTTCTGCATCTTCTCCACTTGCTGTCTTCTCCTCTCTGCTGCTTCTGCTGTTTTTCCCCACTCTGCTGTCTTCGCTGTCTTCTCCACTCTGCTGTTTTCCACTCGCTTTTTTGTGTCTTCCCCCCCTGTGTCTTTCATTGCGTCTTTGTGTTTCCCCACTCGTGTCTTTGCTGTTTTCCACTCTGTTTTTTCTCCTCTCTGCTGTCTTCTGCTATTTTCCCCAAATTGCTGTTTTCCCCCTTGCTGTTTCTGCTGTCTTCTCCTCTCTGCTGTCTTCGTTGTCTTCTCCATTCTGTTTTCCCTCTGTGTCTTCGCTGTTTTCCATCTCTGTTTCTCCCCCTTGACTTGTGCCCTTCCCCACTCTGCTGCTTCCCCATTTTCTCCCCTTGCTGTTTTCTCCATCTTCTCCACCTGCTGTCTTCTGTTGTCTTCCCATTTGCGTTTTTCCACTTTTTCCCCACTCTTCTCCACTTGCTGTCTTCTAAACCCTCTGCCTTTCCACCTTTTGTCTTTGTGTTTCTCCACTCTGCGATTTCCCTTGTTCTTCATCATTATATTCGTGACAGTGTGTCATTCTGTCTGTCATTGTAAACATTGCCAGGGACATGTGATTGCTTTTTGTAAATATTGTCGTTAAACATCATTATGCTGTGAAAGCTGTGTTTTGGAATGTCATGGCAGTATGTCATTGCGGTGAAAAGTCGAAAGTAAATTTTATTTATAGATGGTTCATTGTTGTCCACCACCCCCCCTTGAGAGCCTTTTTCTTTGATGTGCCCTGACAGTGTATCATCACTTCATCATCTCATCCTCACCACATCATATGACCACTCTCATCATCACATTTTATTTATTTTTTTTTTTATATCGAGGTAAGGGAAAATTAAGTATTATGTGCTTTTTAAAACCACCCCTGTGTGTATGTGGTTTTGTAAATTCTGTCATGTGTTCCCATGGACCAATGGCCTACTTTACAAAAAGCAGAACGGTTTAAAAAGTGTGGCAAGATGTTCTCATGTGTTTACCGTGGCCTCGTTATTCTCATCGGATTTTGGGAGGGGGGAGTCTGCATGATTTTAATTTCCGGAAAAATTCCCCCTTGATCGGGAACGAACCGGGGGTCGTCAGTTGAAAACACAATGTTTAACCACTAGGTTTCCCGTCATCATCCCCATCTCATTCATCATATGATTGTCAGGACTGTGTGTCGCTGTGGCAGAGGGGGGGGTGAAGCCAGGGGGTTTCAGTGTGTGAGGAAAAGAAAATCAGCAGCAGCATGAGGGCTGCCCAGCAATAGAGGCCCGCCCCCCCCCAAAGAATCCCTTGACTTGATAGTGATGCCCCCACATCAAACTTGACGAAGACGACAGAACGATGACTTGAGTAGGGTGTCCACTTTCGTCGATGTTTCTGCGCAAAATAACGCATTATCTCTTTTTCTGTTTCATCAATTCTTTTTGGGTAAAGCCCCCTTGTTTGCTTTTGCACCCCCCTTTCCCAAATGTATTTTGTAAAAAGGTAAACCTTTCCCTATTACCTGTGTGGCATAGGGAGTGAGGCATCGACACCTCAGTTTCTGGGGGCCAGCATATTGAGGGGGGTGCCCTTCTTCTCCTTCACTGCTTTACCTTCCCGCCCCCTTAAAGGGGCAGGTACCCTTTTTCGGGGGTGATGGGGGGAACTGACCCAAGGGTGAAACGCCCCCATCCAATGGTAACCACATCATGCTGTTCAACATTACTTTGGGAAAGCAAGTGCTCTGACCACTGTGCTATCCCATTCCCAAATGGAGTGATGTGAGAAAAAAGTCACAGTAATATCTTTGTGTTAACCCTTATGGTGTCTTATTATCTTGTGTTTTTGGGGTTCTGATTATAAATAAATACTGTTGTTTCTTTTTTTTCCCCCCGTGGGGACCCGGGGGCTTGTCAGTATAAATAGATCCCCCGTCAAAAAAATTTTGGGCAAGAAATTTCCTCTTTTCTATCACTCTTTGTTTTGCTTTTTCCTTTTCTCTGTCACCCCCTTCTTTCTATTTTTTTCCTTCTTGGCCCTTTTTTCCTGCCTTTTTTTCAGAAAGACTAAAAGATAATGTTTGTTCTCACCCAAATTTGGGTGGTCTTGGCCTGATTGTCGGCACATAACAGTTTTCGAAAAAGTGATGTGATGATGATTGATGTTTTTGATTCATTGAACCATTGGTGTGGTCTGAAACCCCCGGGGGAGATGGCCCCCACGCTGTGGTGAGTACTACCATGTGTGCCTCTGTAGCCAAGTTTGTCGTGTCTGTGGTGTCTGTGTGTTTGTGTGTCTGGTGAAGGAAAAGACGCTTTAGCCAATTGACCCCCCCCCCCCCCCCCCCCCCTGGGGGTTTGAAAAAGGGCTTTTTTCATATAAATAGACCCCCTTCTGGAAGTTCTGTGCTAAAAATTAAACTTGTTATCTGTTTGTTCCTGTCTTTTCTGACCTTTCTGTCACCCCTCTTGCTTTTTTCTCCCTTCCCACCCTTTCCTGGCTTTTTTTTCAAAAAAATTTAAAAAATTCTGTTTTTTATATAATTTTGCTGTTTTTTTTTTGTTCTGGCGCCCAAAGGTAGTGATTTTTAAAATTTTGGGATGGGCCGGGATGTCCAGTCTGCAGGTACTTCCCGGGTGTGGACTTTTTATGTTATGTTTTATTTATGATTGGTTTTGGTGGTGTGGGGTAAAACAAAAGGAAGGGAATGGAAGGGAAATGCCAAGTAAACCCCCTGGATATGTGATGGTTCCTTCCCCTGTAGTGAGCCCTGCTTGCAGGGGGGGGTTTCAGAAACACTGTGAGATGTGGGGGGAAAACAATTTTTTTAAGAATAGGTGTACACCCTACTGGTTGTCAAGGAGGGGAGGGGATTGCCTGTATTTAAGCGTTGAACAAAGTTATTATGGCCAGATTCCAGCTACCCCCAAGGCACCTTTAAAGTGGTTTTTTTCCCCCAGGAATTAATCAGTCCCTACTCACTGCCTGAAAGCCTTCGATAAATGTAAACCGATTTCCTGTGTGCAAAGGTGTGCAAAACATTTGGACCACATTGGCCCCTTGAATGCCCATTGAAACGAATCGCAAATTTTTTTTTTTTTTAAAACCCGTTTGCACCCTGGTTCCAATTTTTGACATTTTCCCCGAAGTAAAAGTGGGCTGGACCTTAAGGGGGTAAAGGGTGATTGCCAATTCCCCACGGTAAACCGGGACCCAAATTAAAAACAAAAACACATTTTTAAAAAAAGTGAATCATGTAAATGTTTGGTGACCGTTGTTGAAGAACAACCCGTGATTTGTGTGTGTTGAACATGATGTTGCTGTATGTGGTTGGGGTGTGTGAGTGTTTAATTTGTTAAAAAATTTTTGTTATTGGTTTTATTGAAAATAGGTTGAAAGCAAGTACTTTGATTTGGTTTGGTTTTTTTACAAAGATAGCATGTAAAAATTCATTTATTATTATCTTTATGTTTTAAACATTTATGGTGTGATTACAGCAAGGGGGCGCATTTTGGGGCTCCATGTCTTAGCAATGGGAAGGATCTGTGTGATGTGGAGGTTTTTGTCTTCAGGTAACAGTGATGATATGAGCAATCATTTCTTTAGGTGCTTAGTGATGATGTTTGTTTGTTTTTACAAATTCAGGCTTATAATTCCACAAATTATTATGATGATGAATTTTTCCTGAAAATCGATATGGAAAATTTTGCAGTAAAATTTTATAGACTCAGTCTTCATCTCCCCAGTCTCTTGCCTTCAGTTTGTTGGGGGACGACAAGGGACATGGTGGGTAAGGGTTTTTTGCCAGGTTATTGTTTCGTTTTTTTGCTGGGGTTGATTTTTTGATTTCACAGTTTTTAGTTCATGTCCAGCTTGGATTTCTTTAACCCTTTTATATCAAAGATCTGTAACACAGCAACCCCAGGCGCCAGCTGTTTTGTACCATACATGAAAAGACACCTCCCAGCTTCAATGCTATGAAACAAAAAGGGCCCCGTAAAAACTGGTGGGTCCCTTGTACAGGAATGATAGGCATAGATTTGAAAAAAGGGGGTTTTTGGGGCTATTTTTAGATTTTTCCAAAAATTTAAAATTTAAAACATGTTATTTTTTTTCATTTCCATATTTAAAATTTATTAAAACAGTGTCTTTATGCTATTAAAAAGGTTTTTTTTAAATGCCCAACCCCAACTGTGTTTGGTTCATTTTTTCCGAAAAAAGTGGGGGAAAATCCCGTTTTTTACCCCCTAGCAACATGCTTTTTCGGGTTTTCACAAACTTGAAACATCAAAACCCAAACAAAAACTAGATTACTCCCCTACATTTTTTCCGACGAGCTTCTACTAAAAAAACTCATTCACAACGAACTACTTTTTCCCGTGATTAATACCCACGGAATTCCCTTATATAATTAGAAAGCGTTTCAAAAATAACCCCGGTTGCGGGTTTTGGGGGTCCCGTGACGTTATGTCATTGCAAATGGTGTTTTTACATCGTGTTTTTACCTCGTTTCAAGAAAAAAAATCATTTTTTTTTTAGGGAAAATAAAAGCTAGTTGTTTTTCCTAAATGCACCTTTTAGGAAAAAAACCCCCTTTTTTTGGTTCCAAAAATGAAAGCCGAAGCAAAAAACACCTTGCATTTGCTCGACGTGCAAAGCATTAAAGGAAAGGACAAATTTGCTGAGAATCAGTGGAGTCTAAACCGAGGCACAGGTTCAAAAAGTGAAATCGCTTATTGCTTTCTGAAACATGCGCGTATTGAGGACGTTTTTTTTTCGAGAAAGTTTGTTTTTGACTAAACATGAACCTTCGGGTTGTTTTTGGGAAAAAAATTTTGGAAAAAGGAGTGCGACCCATTGGAATGTATGGGGTTGTTCCCATTTTGAAAACATTTTAAACTCAAAGAGAAAAAAGAACCCCCCCGTGAACTGTGTTCTGTGTGTTCATGTGTGTGTGTTTACCTGTAAGCAAGCGGGTCCGGGGGGGGGAAAAGGGGTTTCCTAATTAGAGAGGGGGTGGAAAATAACAAGTCAAAATTTTTTGGGGGATTTTTTTTATTTCTTAGCATCTAAAATTTTATAAAAAAATGTTGGTGTGCTGTGCATGAAATGAGGGGGTTTGTTTGTGTGTGTGTGTTTTTTCATTCATTTCTACCTTTTTAATTATTGTAATGGGAAAAACAGAGATTTTTTGTGATTAGGGACAGAGTATTGGGGAAAAAATGTATGATGAATGAACGTTTTTTGAAAAGGATTCAGGCTGAAATGAATGTGGGTTTAAATGGAGTGGGAAATCAGCTTTTTTTGTGGGTTTGTTTTGAACAGATTCATTTTATTAGATTTTTTAAGGGATACTTTCCTGCAAGTAACACAACATTACACATTATGTGTGAAGTAAGTTTTTGTGTGTTTTGTTAGTGTGGTAATTTGTGTATTTTGGATTAGGGTATGTTATGTTTTGTCACTTTGGAATCCACAGAGAACACACACTCCCAAAGTAAACAAACTGAAAAAAATAGATCTTTTTCTTGATCCACTTTATGAGCACACTGGAGTTTGAGGGAGTCCTGAGTGTGCCCGTGGAAAAAACAATGCAATACCCTTTAGGAGCTGTCAAAACCCCTGAGTGTAGAAGTACTTCTACTACCTATGCTTTTTGAAGACTGCAAAAAAAGCACTGCTTAAAGTGTAGTGCTGGCTAAGATGAGTGCCTGAAAGTTCTGGAATTTGTATTCCAACAAGTTTACCCTCATGCCAGTGGTTCTTCCCAGACTTTACAAATCCATGAGTTCAATTTTGGGCCTGATTTACCCAAAGACACTGCCCCCTTGCCTTTGGTTTGATAAAAGTGTGCACATGAAGAGGTGGGGGATCCAGCAGCAGAAGAGGGGAAAAAACCCCGATACAGACATGTGATCCCGAGGGTGACACTCTGTGAGCTGCTAAATGAAAAGGTGGAGGGTTGAGGAGTGGAAGTGACCCTGCCCTTTTCTACAAGGGGGTTTGATGTGTATTCTTGTTGCTGAAAGGGTTTTTTGTGGTATTGAAGCCCTTTCCCGCAAGGTGTGAGTAATAAATGTTGATCGAACATGTTTGTGTTTTTTTCCCCTGTTTTCTCAGTTTTTGGGGTTTTTGCATGGCTTGCTTTTTTGGGAAAAAAATTTTCCCGAAACTGTCAATCAGTTTTTAAAGAAACTTGGAACTTGTACATTATTGTTTTTTGACGACTAACAGAGAGGGTTTTAAAAAAAAAATTTGGAAGATTAAAATACCGCAATATAAAAGAATTTTTTGAAAAAAGAAAAAAATTTTAAAAAATTAAAAATGATTTAGAAAAATCTTCTGTTGTTGTAAATAATCATAATGTACTTTGTGCCAGTCACGTTTTCTTTTTCTAAATATTTAATGGTTTTGGTTTTTTTTTTTTATCGAGTTGCTATCTTCCTTTTTTCATTTATTTTCTTAAATGATGCTCCCGTTCATTTGATGATTTTATTACTGTCTTTTTCCCCCCTTTTTATCTTGACAACTCTTCCGTACTCATTTTAGTGGAAAGATGTTAAATTGAAGAACTACACCAGGCGTGGCCCTGCCCAACACAGAACACCACAACTCCCTTTTCCAACAAAACATTGGGCATGCAGCATGTCCCCCACATATGTAACAAGTCTTTGATACCCTGTAAAAAAAGAAAAATCATACAAAGGTTTACCACTGTATTTGTTGTGGTGTGTTCAGGGGGGAGGGGGCGTCGTATTCTGGGAGTAAAATGCTGTGGCCCAGGGAAGAAACGAGACAAACTGCGGGGATTCCTTCACCCCAACTGACTCAGTTGGGGGGAACATTTTGTATCACTCTTTAGTTCTTCGATAGAAATAAACAAAAGACACCCAAAAATTTTTTTTTGTTGGGGGGGGGGGGGGGGGGGGGGGGGGGGGGGGTGGGAGGGGGACAGCCCCAAGCAAAATGAGGCCCCGGGTTGGTCCAAAGTCCAAGTGCGGCAGTTCCCGCATTAAAGCCTGTGGGGGGGTGGAAATGGAAGAACAAAAAGGTGCGGGGGGGGGCCTGGGGAAGGGGTATTACGGGTATTTTGGTGGGGTTTTCCCGGGGAGTTTAGCCCTGGAGGGCGGGGAAAAATTTTGCCCCCCATTTAAAAATAGGGGAAAAATTTAGGGGGGGTTTTTTTGTTCTTTTAATTTAATTTACGTTAGGGGGTCATTTGCTTTGAAAAATTTCCCTACTGGGTTTGATTAGGAAAACTGAGAAAAAGATTGGCAATCCTGGGAAATTTGGCAGGTTTTGGGAATTGGGGGTGTGTTTTCCCTTTCCCAGGGGCTTTGATATGCACCTTTTGCCCCCAAGCAGTTGATTTTACCCTTTGAAAGTGGTGGATTTTAGTAGGTCTGATGGGTTTGCCCAAGCGGGGTTAAAGTTTTGGCTTGTTTGGGGAAAAAAACCTCTCTGAGAGTTAAAATAGAATAGCCAAGGGGTCCTGAAAAGAAATTGTGGGGCCCCAAAAAAAAACCGTGGGGAAAGTCCTGAATTTGACAGTTTTGGAGATAAGCTTTAAAAAGACATTGTTGCGGAAACCCCGGCAGAAGTATGTGGGTAGGTTGCTTTCGCCCCGGCCTGCCCCGTTGTCCCCAGAAAAATTTGGCCAAAGTAAAACATCGTTTAGTTGTAACAAAGTAGAGGAATTTGGAGACTTTGGAAAACCTTTTTGGGGAAGTTCTCAATTTCCCTGAGAGAACCCAGATAATGCTATTCTGGGAATGAAAACAAATGCACAAATCCCTTTAAAAAGGGTATGGTCCAAGCTGAGGAAGTCCTTTCAGATCCCGACTGTTGTTTGTCTCACATGGTGTTTTAGCGGGCCCCGGTTTGGGGGTGGTTTAAGGTGGGGTTAAGAATGTTTGTGGGGAAAGGGGTATCCCCTTTTTTGGCGCCTTGTATCTCTGGGAGGCAGCAGTGGGAAAATGTTTGGGCCCTGCCGTTTTTTAGTAATTTTTTTTACGTTGCATTGTTTTTGGGTTTGGTGTTTTGAGGGTTTTGGACCCCCAGGTTGATTTTTTATTTTCCCTTTCCCCCCGAGGTATTGGATTGATTTGTGTTTTAAAGCGAAAATCCCCGCCATGGAAAAACCCTTTTCTTTTGTTTTGATTAAAAAAAATGCTAAAAAAAAATTCCCTGTGTTTTTTGTTGCTTCCCTGTGTTGTATTTGCCCTCTTATCAGTTTTGCAATTCATACAACCTAAAAATTGCGAAATAAGATGTTTATCCTTTATGCCCCCTATGAAAAAAACCCCCCCACCAAAATAAATGAAACCCCTCATTCTTTTTTTCTTTCTCCTCCTTTTTCCCCTTTTCTCCCTTCCCCCTCTCCGACCTTTGTGAGGATTGTTAGGAAAAGTTCGGGGTTTTTAAAAAGGGGAAAAAGAGGGGGGAGGAGAAAAGGCCTGATTGTCGGGAAAAAAAAAATTTACCATTTTTTTTTCTGTTTTGTGATGACCCCTGGTGGCCCACAAACTGGTAGAGCTTTTGCGACCAAAAACCTAAAAAAACTTTTAAAAACTCCAAAAAAAAGCAACCCGATCTAATTTTTGTCACTGGGGGGCCCACCCAAACAACGAAAAACTACCCCGGCAAAAACACAAAACTTCTTGCTTTTTCCTTTTTAGACTTCTTTTTTTTTTTTCAAAACTTTGTGAGAATTTTTCAAAAAATTTCCCCATTTCTTTTTTCCGAAAAAGTTATAATTTTCCCCTGAAATTAATAAGCCCACGGAAAGGGTTTTCTTGGGGCAGTTTCTATAAAAAATAATTTAAAAACCAACCTTTGGTGGAAAAAGAATAGGGCAAAATTGAGAAAAAACGAAAAAAATTTAAAAGTTTAAAACAGGGTTTTTTGCTTGGATTATTTTCCCCCATATAAAATTTGTTTTTAAAAACTATTTTTTATAAGGATTTCCTTTTCTTAAGCTGTTTGCTTAAATTTTTTAATTTTTTGGGGAATTTTTTATAATTTGGTTTTTTGAATGCAAAGGGGGGGAAATTAATAACGCCCCTGAGGAGGGTTTGGGGCACTTTTCTAAGATTTTGTTTTAAAAAATTTTGGATGATTTTTGAACATATGGACAATTTAATTGGGATACAAAAGCTTTTTTTGGTGGAACAGGGTTTTCTTAATTGCCCCAAACCAGTATTATTGAAAATTTTTATTGGCATTGCTTTGGTTAGCTTTTTGTAAAAAATTTTAAAATATGTATCGGGTTAAAGTTGTGTTGATCAAAGGGTTGGGGAAAAAAAAAGTGAAGGGGAAAAGTTTGGGTGAGGTAAGGTGGAATTTTTTTTCATTTTTTTAAGAAAAAGGTCTTATTGTTACAATGCACCAGTAATAGAAAGTATATAAATAATGCATTTTTCTAAAATTTAATTTAAGCCTGCTTAGATTATGTTTGAAAAAAGAATCCAATTGGCAAAATTAAAATGTTTGATGTGAATGCGAAAAACAACGGTCTTGAAACTTTTAAAGGAAAATCAAAGTGTTAAAAAAACATTGAAAGCAGATAAAGAAAAATTATAAAAAAAAAGGGGAAAAAAATTAAAAAGTTTTGTTTGAACAAAAACAAAAAAACCCAAGCAATTCTTTAAACATTTTAAGTTCAAAACCAAGAAATTTTGGAAACTGTTAAAACCCTTGACAGAAACAAAATTTTCAAAGGATTATTTCCTTAAGAAAGGAAAAAAAACAAAAACGTTTTCTCCAAGTTTTATATGGTAACCGTATTGGAAAATGAAATAAACGGTATCTTAGAGTTTCCTTATAATTGTAGTTTACTTGATTGCCAAAACGAAAATGAGGGATATGATGTCTTAAAAATTTTTAAAATAAAGGGGCTGGACCAAAATGGTAAATTAATGGTTTTTAAATATTCCAATTATAACTTGCTTCATTCTTGTAAAATATTTCAATCGCTCTTTGAACTGGGAAAATATAAAAATGTCAATCGTTTAAAACTATTTCATAAGAAAAAGGGGATATTAATTTTCCTGATAATTAAGAGGAATATCTTTGTTGGGGTGTGTGTGAAATTTTATAGCTACATATTGAAAAAACGCCCTTAACCCCAAAGGGCGAGGAAAAAAAATTAAAAAAAAGAAAAAGCAGGTTTTGTCAGACCTACAGTACTATTGATCAAATACCTCTTTTTTGCTTGGTACAGAGAAAATTCTCAATCCGTAAACATTGTAATTTTTCATTTTTGGAAAAAGCTTTCAATTTTGCAGATAGACACTTCTGGGGTTTTAGAAAAAATGGATCAAAAGGTTTTGATGTAAGAGCCATTAAAAGTATGTTAAAAAAGGTTTTAAAACAAGAGTAAGGGGTTTGGGAGGTTTAAAGATATGTTTTTCTGCCCTTTGGTGTAAAAAAAAGGGGAAGTATGCAGCCCCAATTTTTTTTTCTTTTCTAAAAATGGTGGGCCCTCGCATTAATTCAGGCAAGATGGGATTAGGGGTGTCCCAGGGGGCGTTTCTGAAATTTGTATTTATTTGTGTGAGTTCTTTGCTTTTTATTCATAAAAGGTCTTTCAGCAAAATGGACTTTTTAAAAGGTCGCTAGCAGATTGGCCCCGTGGAATTTTGACAAGTCGAAGGTTTTAATTTTTATTCGGGGAAAGGTGGATAATTTAACAAAGAAAAAAAAACTATAGGTAAAAACAAAAAATTGGGGTAGTCATTGTTCAAATATTAGGGGTTTCTTTTCCCCGGCTTAACTTTTTTATTTGATTAGAGAAAGGTCTTTGAGCAAGAAAAACAATGTTTGTATTTTGAAAATTATGGCAGTGGTGCCCTCCCCATCATTATTTTTCAAATTTTTTGCTGCCAAATTAGCCAATTTAACATATGGCTCTGAAGTTTTGGCGTAATGGGGCCACAAGACATGAATGTTTTTACATTTGCGTTGAAAAGGGTTTTTCAATGTCATATCAAACACCTAATCCTAATTTTGCAGGACTGGAAGGGATCCACCTATTAATTTCTCAACCAAAATGTAAAAATATTGCCTTTAAGGATACAATGCCTAACCAGAATTCCCCTAAAAACTTACAAAAATGTTTACAACCCCATTTTAACATAAAAATAATTGGTCTCCAAAATATTTTACGTGTGTTGTTAGGTTTGGTTTGTGTGGGAAACCAAGGGTTTACATGTTTGTCTTTTTGCGTGAATAGACAGAGACTTCAGATTGTTTTTTAGGTGGAAAAGGATGTCTGTGGGGAAAGGATGTTATTTTATCATCCTTTAAAAGTTCCCGCTACCACAACCCCGTTGGAGGTGAAAATTTTGCTGCAGAAAACATTGTTACGCTTTAGGCTAGGTGTCTCACCATTAAAAACTCATAGGTATCGACTGTTGCTCAATCAGTAGAAAGTTTTTTTGTCCTTTTGTAAAGAGCTCTTGAATCGGGAGTTCCTTTTTGTTTGGGGGTTCCAGTATATTGTGAAATTGGGAAAAAATTTACTCGTAAATTTTTCTCAGAATCGGTTGCAGCGAATTTGTGGCCATTAAAAAAATTTAAAACACTTGATGGTAATATTTTAAGCTTTTAAAAGGGCGAAATGAAACGGAAAAACCATGACAGATTTTTAAATCAACCAACATGTTTTTGTGTTTTGAAAAGTGGAAGATTTTAATTTTTTCATTTTTGGGAGCCATTGTATATTAATGAGAATGGTTATTTTTCTTTGTAAGGGATGTGGTATGGTGTGTGGGGAGCATCAGTTTTGTGCGTAATTATGGTTGTGTGCGGTGGGTGTGGTGGGTGCGTGGGGTGGTTGTAGGGGGAAAGGGGGGAAAGGGGGTTTAAATTAGACGTCTTTTTATGCAACCCGAAAATTGTTGACCAAAAATGTGAAGTGTTTTGTTTTTTTTGTTTTGCTTCGGATGTTTGAATCTCATGTATGGGTTTTGGCCCGGTACATTAAATGTTCAGGTTCGAGTTTTCTCCTCTCTCTCTTTACATTAAAACCCAAAAATGAAAAATGTTTCAGTCCAAAATTCTGACCAAAAAAAATACAATTGACACACAGCCCCTTTGGGATTTTTAAAGGGGAACAAAAGTAATCCCCCCCTTGTGTCTGTTTTTGCTTCAAAACCGTAAAAAGGTACTTCCCGTTTAAACCTGTGGTATGTGTACTTCTATAGAATGCGGGCGGAAAATTTTTGGGGGGGATTTCACATTTTTTTTAAAGATGTAAAAATGCCCTGTGTACTTGTTTTTGGGATTGAGGACATAGAGCAATATCAGGTAGTAACAAGAATGTTGTAAATGATCATCGATGAGGAATGCTTGTGTTCCTACAGTGTTGACCCCACACATGCATATTGCAGTAAGGAAGCTAGCAGATGACAAAGGACTGAGGGGTTACAGTGTTTGCTGAAAAATAAACAATTTCAAACCTACCAAATTTGTGCAAAACTACACAACTTTTGAGTTGTTTCACAAAAAGTGGTTTTCATTTCTGTGGATGCCTTCATATGTGCAGTAGGAATGCAAGAGTTACATTTGAAAATAGAAGGGAAACTGCCCAAATCTAACTATTATGTGTAACCTGTATTCATGTCCAGTAAACCATACTCAATCAGGAAAGTTGGGTCAGTCAGCCATCACGGACTGCAGACAGGTTCCCAGGATAGTGTGGGTGGAGAAGTTGTGGTCGCTTGTCAGCACAGGGAGTCGGCAGGCCTCTCACTCCAGGAGTGAGTGACTTGAAACCACACATGGGAGCATTTGAAATGGCAGCATTAGTTTGTGTGATGGGAGCACTTGAAATGGAAACATTTGAGATGGGAGGGTTTGAAATGGAAAGGTTTGAGATGGGAGGGTTTGAAATGGAAAGGTTTGAGATGGGAGGGTTTGAAATGGAAAGGTTTGAGATGGGAGGGTTTGAAATGGAAAGGTTTGAGATGGGAGGGTTTGAAATGGAAAGGTTCGAGATGGGAGCACCTGAGACCAGGGAAACAGCTAGGCCAGTGGTATTGTCACCGCAGAGCTTTCCTTAGTGGATAGGTCCTGCCAGACAGACAAACAGTCAGAGACAGACGGACACAAACAGGCAGACAGACAGAGAGACAGATGGGCAGAGAGAGAGGGGGAGAAAAGGACGTGTGTGTGTGTAAAGCAAGCTTGCAAGAGATACACACACCTCTGACACAATAAAAAGCTGTATAAAACAAAACATTTAACAGCTATGAACATCTTTATATGCTGTTTATTCGTATACAAAAATACAGAATAAATACACGAGGCCATGTATCAATAATATCGTAATAAAAATGCATTTTGCAAAATCTTCCTTCATCTCTTTCGTTCCTAGCTCGGGCTGACAAGCCATGTTCGCCACTGTCCATAGTTCTGCGTATGTGACCGTTCTCCATCCCACCGTTCAGGCACCCACCTTCTGTCTTCATAGATGTGTGCCCACTATGGCAGAACAACCACATGCAAGACCACAAGTCCAGAAAAAAGGGCACCCCACCCCCCTACTTCTCCCGGTCTTTTTATCCCCCCCCCCCCCCCCCCCTGCTCAACCCCCCCCCCCCCCCACCCCCTCTCATCTTCCCCTCTCTTTCCCCATCCCTTAAGACATTTGTTTCAGTGATTCTTTCTCTCTATGAAAACATACATGTATACACATGCATACATACAAAACAAACAACATAGACTGTGATTATGCTATACATGTTCTCTCCTTTACAAACAACAGAATACATCTTTGAAACTTCCCACCCCCACCCCAATCCCCTCCTCTTTTCCCGAAGACAGTTTTGTTAGTTTCTCACAACCATGATTATGTTTCGTCGATACCTATCTATTATTGTGCTAGAAATCCACATTTCAAATGCAGTGGTCATCGTTGATATGTGTCCATAAATGTACTGGTAGTCTGCAGGATACATACAGAGCCCTGCCTACAGCTACGTGCACCACTAGCTAGCTAGCAAGCAAGCAGAAAAACCCTGACACAATGCAAGTCGGCCGCACGGAAACCATCACTGATGACATCTTGCTATAACATCGGTAACCTCTGTAACACATGGAGGCATATCAGCTTATCACATGATTGATTTCCCTCTTCACATTAGGCTGCATGTGCACGCGTGCGCACGCACACACACACACACACACACCATATATATATATATATATATATATATATATATATATATATATATATATATATATATATATACATAAACACACGCACGTGCGCGCACAAACAGGGTTGAATATTTACAAACATTAAAGAAAACTCTTCAAAGGAAATTCAACATGTTATCAAAATAAGTCCATTTCATCACATATTTAAAACACCAATCACAATAATGCAATTTTTTCCCCACGGAGTTTAGTTTTGATATCAAAATAATTACATTTCACCTCACAATTGACATTCAAACAATTCATCATAATGATTTTTCACCATACATGTAAACATCATAATTACATTTTGTAACATATTTAAACATCAGTCACAAAAAAAATCTGTTCATGAGTTTGATCATGTTTATCAAAATAATGACATTTCATCACACATTATGACATCCATTGCGAAAATAAAAGTTTACAATTCATGATTTGGTTTAATAGCTCACCATCGTGGTTAGGTCTGCTCTGAAGACAGCAGTTTATCTAATTAAGGCTGTGCATGATAATTATAGTTTTCATGCTTCTGTACTTGGTCATTAGTTCCACGCTGCTCAGTTGACTGCATAATTATAGTCATGTACATGGTGATTTATTTTAAACTCTGTTCTGTAGACAACAGTTCATGAGGCCGTGCATAACTGTTCTATTGCATGGTGGTGATTTCAAGGCTGCTCAGTGGACTGCATAGTTATAGTATTTGCAGTCATTTATTCAAACACTGCTCTATAAACATCAGTACACACCGCTGCATAGTCATAGTATGTACATATAGTCATTGATTTAGACATTAATTTACGTCACCATTGATCTATACAGGCATGAGATTGCATAATTACAGTGTGAACATAGTCATTGATGTCGACACAGTCCTCTGCAGGACAAACTACATCTTCACTATGTCAGCCTGTACATGGTGACAGTGATCACATCCTAGCCTACATACAGCTGCATAGAATTCACGTTAATTAAGCTAGCACCTTCGCCGACTTCCAAGGCACAGAGGTCTTGGAAGATGAAAGCTTGTACATACCCCTCCCCGCTTCACCCCTTCTTATTCCCTACCCTCTATACCCCCTCCACCCCTCCTTCCCAGTCCCCTTCCCTCATCTCTTGCCCTCCCCCTCCCCTCCAAAAAAGGTGAAATTTGTGCTGTAATCAGTGGCAGAGAACGATCTAGTATGCATCAGAATCAGTCGCTATACATTACGCTGCACACAATGTCTATACAGTGCAGTAACTCCGCTATACACCCACACTGTCGTTAACTAAACCTTCACAATATGTGCGCAATCACCAACTACAGCTCTATTACACAACCTGTGCACGACCATCAACGTACATGACAGCACTGGTGCACAATCACTAACATGCGCTAATCTTGTCAGATCCTGGTGGTATGTACAGACAGATGCTTCGCTGACGCTGTTTCAGAAATGGGGGGTGAGGGACCGATTCTGGAATGTTTGGACAAGCTACCGATCACTGACCAAGACACCAACAGGTAGCTGCATAGCAGCTATAGGTCTAAGACAGCTACAGATGGACAGGACACTACTGATCACACCTACAGATACTCTCTACACCCGGGTGGAAGAATGAATGGAGGAGACGAGGTAACCGTATATCTCTTCTTACAGACGAAACAGGTGTCAGAAAAGAGGAAACTTCAGAGGAAACAGCAAAACCGTTTCCTAAAGTTTCCTAAACGAAACGAAAGTTCTCTCCCCAACGGCTGCCAGGCACTGGCCAGTGTGGTGGTCAGCTGTCTGTTTATCAAGGCTGGACAGGGTCGGCATCGTGGGCAAAATCAGTGTGACAGCAAGAGCCTGTTGCCATCTTGGAAACTTCCTCTCCTCACACTGTGAGTGTGTGTGTGTGTGTGTGTGTGAGTGTGTATGTGTGTGAGTGTGTGTGTGTGTGTGTGTGTGTGTGTGTGTGTGTGTGTGTGTGTGTGTGAGTGTGTATGTGTGTGTGTGTGTGTGAGTGTGTATGTGTGTGAGTGTGTGTGTGTGTGTGTGTGTGAGTGTGTATGTGTGTGTGTGTGTGTGTGTGTGTGGTGTGTGTGTGTGTGTATGTGTGTGTGTGTGAGTGTGTTAGTGTGTGTGTGTGTGTGTGTGTGTGTGTGTGTGTGTTGTGTGTTGTTTTGGTTTGTGAAAATGACTACTTCCATGGCTGCCAACATACTCTCCTGGCCAGGCAGAGATGTAATGCAGATGAAGATGCCAGAGGTAGGGGGGGGTGTGTGTGTATGGGTGTGTGTGTGTATGGGTGTGTGTGTGTATGTGTGTGTGTGTGTGTATGTGTGTGTGTGCGCGCGTGTGGGCATGCCCTCGGTGGCCATCCCTGTGCCTGCTTTGGGGAGAGCTGTGCAAGAAGAGATGCTGATGGTGGTATCATACACATCTGAGGCCGGCCGCCAGATCTTCTGGTCAATTCAACAACATCGCACCATTCTACGTCGTCTTCCTCCTTTCTCTCCTTCCTTCCATCCACCTGTCCTATTGCTGTCTTCCCGCAGTTGTCTGTCCTATCTACCCTGTCTGTCCTGTCTTGACATCTACCCACAGTTGTCTGCCCTATCTTCCCGCACTTGTCTGTCATGCTATCTACCCACAGTTGTTCGTCCTATCTACCAAAAGACGCCTGTCCTGCTATCTACCTACAAACAGATACAGCCTGTGTCCATTATATTCTCTTTTGAAACAGTTTCAGGTGATGATTGCTATCCTGCAGAGTGTCTTCAGGTGTGGTAGCAGCTGTGCCTGTCTGTGTGCAGAAACTACCACCCACCTACCCACCCCCTCCGGTACCCCACCCCATTCCTCAACAGGTCAGTGACACCCCGTGTGTGAGTAGCTGCCCGAGCAAAATCATCCACACTGGGCAAAACACAACAAAACACAACACAACAAAACACAACACAACACAACACAGGACCAGCCGTGCTGGGGACACGACAGTAAAGCGTGCCGTCTGCTACTGCTGTCATGACAGCGCTCAGTCACTCAGCTGCAACCTGACACTAGGGCTGAACTACACAAGCGGTAAGCTGCAGTATGACATGGTCTCCATCAACACTGGCCTTGACACTAGCACCTGACCTGTCAAAGCAGTCGTGACATCATCGGCATGTCAGAACAAACACAAACAAAAACACCATTGTCACCATCACGTCACTGTCTCCTGGGCGTAAACCCATGTGCCTCTCGGAAACATTGCACAAAAAGACTTTCAGTATCCAATGCACGTGCCACATTCCAAGCAAGAATCGCTTTTGTGTAGTCAGAAACACACCAGTCTCCACTGTACAAACAGCTCGGGCACGTGCAGCGCTGTCCTCTCTTTTGCAAAGAGAAATATCACAGTCAAGTAACAGCTCGGAAAACTCTACGAGAGTTCAGTACATTCTGCACACGACTGTCGTGTCAGTGTCCCAGTGTTGGATCTGCTTGTCCAGTTCTTGTACGGTCCATGAGGAATTTTCGTCCTAGCTTTCTTTACAACTGGCAGAGATAAATATTTTTAGTTAGCACTTTTCCCCGTCTGATGGCAGTAAAAGGATCAATCCCGCTAAACGAACATACATGGCAGTCGAACATGCAAACAATGATGTCACAGTATAGGACAACTACATGTACACATCATTAGTAGTCAAAAGCTGCATGTTTCTTGATATAGGGCTCAATCAACACTCTCTCCTTATCATCTTTTTACAATGTCACAAAAAATGTCACCACGAAAGTCACCATGGTATCAACACAAAAATTCAGTGGATTACAAACACCGGTGTAAAGCTCTGTGTCCAAGCAAGCAAGCCTAGTAGCAAGGAGTGGTGGGTGGGTGGTCTACATTATGTGGAGAAGAGGAACCGTGCGTGGTCCGAGTTGTGGAAGCGTGAGATCTGTGAGGGCAGTGCTGGTGGCCACACTGAGGATATCCACAGGCCATGGACGTCCACCCCTCCTCAGATACAGACGGAGAGGGGACTGTGGCCAGTGCACGGCACTGGAAGCCAGGCGTGCTCACTAGCCAGAGAACAGGTCTGCCAAGTCTTCAGGCCAAGCTCTCTCTGGGTGGTGCTTCCAGTGGCGTAGCGAGTAGCGGCCAGCACTGCAGCCAGGTCCTGAGGCAGTAGAAAGAGGCGGTGACCAAGAGGGGCTTCTCTACAGTGGAAGCCAGGGGTCGTGGGTGTGCGGGCTGCGGGGCCAGCCCTGGCCTTCACCATGCAAACGTGCTGAAGCCTACCCCATTGCCAAGTTCGCTGACATACTGACTGACCTCCCTCACTTCTTAGTGCTGGCGCTGGCTCGTGCCTGGCTACTGGACACGAGGACTGTTTTCTTGTTAGGAGAGGCCGTGGGCTTGTCCTTGTCCTTGCCACTCCCTGCCCCCGCCTTCTTCAGCACTTTTTCTGTGGAGCCTGTGCCCCTTTCTTCACTGTCTTCACCCTCCGCCACTGTGGGCAGGTGGTGAGGATCCAGGTCTGCCGGAGCCACCTTCTTGCTGCTGCCTGTCAGCTTGCTCAGCAGACCCCCACCCTTGGAGCCCCCCTCTCCTTTGGGCAGCTCCTTGGAGGTCAAGGTGCTGGACGTCTTCCCCAGCCGGAGACTGCCGTGCCGTGTCAGGCCGTTGACTACGCTGCCCTCCTTCCCTGATGCTCGCGTCCTGGGCGAAGGCGTGGAGCCGCTGTTGTCTTTGTGGGTTTTAGAGGACGAGGACATGGTGGGTTCAAAGAGGCGGGATCTACTCCTGGCCGGTGCCTTAGGGCTGGGGGTGGAGGGATCAGGGCTGGGAGACGTCAGAGAGGTGTCGGGGCGACCTTTGGAGGCGGCGGAGGCAGAAGAGTCTGTGGTGTGAGGTCGTCTGCTGGAAGCTGTGGGTGTGTCGGGGGACGGCGTGACAGAACGCTTAGCTTCCTTACTGGCTGGTGTGGCAGGGCTGGTCTTGTCCTGAGACAGGGGGGGTCCGTTCCTCTTGCTGGAGTCAGCGGACCTGGGTGTGCCCAGTGAGCTGCGGGATGAAGTCACCCTCATGGACTGGGACCGGGTCAGACCTGACGTGGGGGCGGACTGCGGGGTGGAGCGGGGGGTGTTGGGGGGGTGACCAGCGGTAGGACGGGCGGAAGGAGTGGTGGGTCTGGAGGAGGGGGTGGAGGGGCGGGAGCTGTCTGCTGACCCGGGGCTCAGCTTCTGTGCTGAAATCTTCGCCGTGGAGTCCGTGACCAGGTCAGGCCTGGCGACCACCCCGGACTTCCTGCCTGCCCTGGCGGAGCTGGCCGGAGGCGCTGCCGGCCTGGCTGCGGAAGGGGAGGGGGAGGTGGGCACAGGCGAGCGGACGGCCCGCACGGACAGACGGGAGGAGGTGTCGCGCTTGAAGGCACTGTCGGGAGCGTCACGCTTCAGAGCTTTCTCCGCTCTCATGGAGGCTCGCACAGCGCTGTCCTTCTTCAGCGGGCTCTCCTTGCCACGGAAGGACTTGCGCGAGGCGGCGTCTCTCTTGAAGCGGCTTTCTGCCTCAGGCTGCGGGGCTGCCCGTGACCGAGAGGAGCTGCTGGTGGCCCGCATGTAGCTGGGCTGGGCACCAGGCTTGCCTCTACTGGGGGCGGCTCCAGGCGGCAACGCCTTTGTACTGGCTGAGTGAAGGGAGGAGAGGGCTTGGGGGCGGGTGGGGGAGCTGGTGGCAGACCAGGTGCCGTGGCCGCTGTCTGGAGAGAGAGCTGGTGGACTGGCGGTGGGGGAGCCCTCCCTTCCCGCTGCCACGCTGGCAGTCTCCTCCCCTTGGAGAGAGGCCTCGCTGACCGTGCTGTCGCTGATTCCGCTGTCCCCGCGCTCCGCCCTCAGCCTCCTGGCACTGCCCGTCCTGGAGTCTGACTCCAAGGTGGAGCAGCAGGAGGTGGGCTGGGAAGCGCTGCTCATACTCTCGAAGCCTTGGTCTGTGTCCGTGGAACTGGCGCAGCTGCTGGCGTAGCTGACCCTGCATCCTGCTTCGCTGTGCAGGTCTGCCAGAGCCTGGGGGTCCGGGCTGTCAGCCACGCTCAGCCGCATGGCGCGCCTCAACCGCCACTTGGCCACAGAGGCCATGGGGTTGTCGTCGCCCTCTAGCTGCTCCACCTTGGACTGCAGACGGTGCACGGCCTGCTCTACCCCTTCGCTGTCCAGATGACTGTACCGCCGAGACCTCACCTCCCCCATGACGCTGCTGCTGATGGAAGGTGAGATGGGACTGGACTGGGACTGGCTCTGACCTTCAGGACCCTGATCCCCCGCCTCTGGGCTGCACTCCTCGTCGCTGTCTCTGTCTGGCCGCAGGGTCTCTGTGGAGGTGTTGGCGGACTGGATGGAGGAGCGGCCGGTGGACCTGTCAGACTTCACCCAGGCTGGCCGGCCTCTGGGTCTGTCCTCCGCCTTCAGCTCAGTGTCACTCTCGTCGCTGGGTAAGTACCCCCCGCCATTCTGTTGCCTGTCTCTGTCTAGCCGATGAGCGCTGTGCACGCGTACCAAAGACTGTTTTTCGTCGGCTGTGTCTGGATTGCTGCCACTGTTGCGCATGGTAGCCTTGCCTTCTGAACTGGCTTGGCGAGCCACTGCTTCGTCATAGGACTTGGATCGGCTCATGTTACTGCCCTTAGACACCAGGTCTTTCAGGGCCTGGTCCACTGCCTTCCGTTCCACGTCACTGTGGGTGCGGCCATTGGACTGGGCCAGACTCTTCATGTCCTTGTAGCCAAAGCGAGCCTCTCGGAAATTCTTCTTGGCTGCTTGTCGCCTGTCCTCCCTGCTCTGCTGGCTGCTGGCTGCGCTAGGATTGCGTTGTTCCCCTTTGTTGGAAGGAGGCGTCGCCTGCTTGGAGGGAGACTTCTTGGAAGACCTGCCTGCCGGCTGTTGGCCCTTCTTTGGGTTAGCGTTGCTAGGACTGGACACGTCCTTCAGAGCGCTGTGGACATCTTCCGGAACCAGGCTGGATCTCTTTTTCCTCATCTCCCGCTTCTGCTTCAGTGCTGCAGACTCCCCTGTAGTGGCCTCTGGGGAGTTGTTGCTTGTCACCATGGCGGCCACCGTCTCCGTGTGCTGCTGACGCACACTGGGTGCAATAACGCCAAAATTGTCGATGGGTCTCTTGGAGTCTTCAATGACCTTGAGCAGGCCATCCACGTCTGTGCCCATCTTGCTGCTCATCACCAGACGCATGGAGCGAGCCACCTGCTTGTCCGAGTCATCTTTGGAGGTGGGGGTCTTCTCCCAGCCTTCACTGTTGAACAGTTTCCTCAGCTGCTCGGTGTCCACGCTGCTGTAGCGCTGCTTCATCTGCTGCCGGCTCTTCTCCAGCCTGTCCTGTCGCCGGCTGACGGACTCTTCAGCAGGTACGTCCATGTTGGGAGCCAGCTCCTTGGGCACAGTGTGCACGCCCTGCAGGTTGCCCGAACTGCCCCTGTCAGCCTCCGCCAGGCCGTCTTTCTCAGAGATGGACTCCAGCGGGTGGTGAACAGGCTCCACACTCTTTCGCCAGCGAGAACTGTCAGCCCGGCTGGGGGGCGTGTCTGTGCTGTGGGGAGCGTGAGGGGAGAAGGGGAAGGGGGAGGCCGCCCTCTCAGCAGGAGAAGGCGTGGTGGGCGACTGCTGGCCCTCATTTCCCGTGGACTTGCCGTGCAGGCGGTTCTTAAGGCGGGCCACAAGGGCGTCCGTCTCGTCCTCAGAGGACGTGCCGTTTCGTTTCCCTTCTGCCAGTGCCCTGTCCACAGACGGTCTGTCCAGCCAGCTTCGTGTGCGGCGCCGTATCTGTCCGCCTGTGGTGTCACTGCTGGCGGCGCCATCAGCCGTCACCGCCCCGCCGTTCTGGACAGGGGTGGAGGGGCAGGAAGCCCCATCTGCGCTGAGAGCCGGTGAGGGTGCCCGCTCTCTGTTTGCCGTCACCACCTCCAGCACCTTTCTCCGCTCACGTCGCTCCTGTCGGCGTCTTCGCAGACTGGCGTAGCGATCAAAGACAACCTCCGGTTTGGCGCCGTCGCCGTCCTGACTGGCGTCCATCAAGAACTCGATCAGCGAGTCGTTGTCTTCCGTGGCGTAGCTCCTCCGTGACCGTCTGTGGTCAGAGCCCAGGCTGTCGGAGGAGGTGTCGGCAGAGGACTGGTCGCTGGGGGTGTCTCCTCCGCCCTCCGCTTTCTTCCTCTGCATGGACACGCGGCCGAAGCCTCCGCGGCGAAAGCCTGTAGTGCCGCTCTCCTGGGAGGCCATCACGTCACCCGTGCCGGTGGTGAGGGCGGCGGCCAGAGCTGACGTGTCCAGGTTGACCTTGTGGACCTTGGTGACGTTGAAGCTGCCCTCTCCGTACTTGCGGTTACAGTAACCGCTTCTGACGTCAGCCAGCAACATGTCCACGATGGAGCCCTCCTCCCCCTCCGTCCTCTGCTCCCCCTCTGCACCATTCATCTCGTCTGCACACACATCCTCACATGTACACATCGCACTCACTGCCAGGCTTCTGTCTCAAGACTATGTTTTATGCTTATTTGTCTTGACTATGTTTTATGCTTATTTTTCTTGACTATGTTTTATGCTTATTTTTCTTACATTCACTCTTCCCACCGAGCTGCAGATGACAAACAGGGATGCCAGGCCATAATCAGGTCTTTGGGTCAGGACATTATGTTGGGACAAGGAATACCCATGTCATACAATCGTTTTGGATGGAAGACAATGGTGATTTATTCCAGTGTTCATGGCGATTCAAATGCTTAACTCCTTGTCATATAATGTTAGGGCATAATAATAATAACAACATATGGAATTTATATAGCGCTCAATCTTGTAAAAAGACAAACAAATCGAAGCGCTTGCAATCAAATCATTTACACGCATGCAACTCTCCTTAAACATAACGAACAACAGATTTCAATTCCATGCGCGCGCACGCACGTAGGCACGCACGCACACACACACACACACACACACACACACACACACACACACACACACACACACACACACTCGCGAACACACTTAGGAGGTGAAGGATGCTGTTGAAAAATAGGGACAGATATGAGGGGAAAGTCTCAGGTAGAAAAAAAAGTGTTTTGAGGCTGGATTTGAAGGTATCAAGTGAAGGCTTTTGGCGAAGTGAAAGAGGGAGGTCCTTCCAGGTGGATGGACCAGAAACAGAGAAGGAGCGACGGCCGACAGTGGTTTGTTTGAATCTGGGTGTTCGAAAGCACAAAGTATCTGCGGCTGAACGAAGGGAACGGGATGGAGTGTACAGGCGAAGACAGTTACAGAGATAAGAGGGTGCAGATTTGTGGAGACATTTGAAACAGAGGGTATTGTGTATAGCAAACACAGCAAACGACCAAAAAACCCCACTGTATTTCAGTTTATGCAGCAAAAATCCTTTATATTGCCCTATCAAACCATCTAGACCTGCAGCTTTTCTTGGTTTTAGTTTACCCAAAGTCGGAACGCGGCTACCTTAACGGTGGGTGAAAATGGTCGCATACACAAAATCCCACCAATAGTGAACCTTGGAACTCCAGCCGCGGAGCAACACAATGATTTTACGAATACCCAGTTCCAGCTTTTGCCTTGATATTGGGTGATTAAAAATGTAGCTTTCAGCATCAGCATCTTAAACACAATGATCATCCTTTTCTTAAGTTTCCTGTTAGCAATACTTTTTTTCGATCAGCTTTCTAAAAACCGTTACTCCACGGAAATGTGATTTTAATGCATTTTCTACTCGAACTTGTGCTATAAAATAGTTTTTCCCCAGAGTTTTATTGACAGCTCAGAGAAGAGATCAATCTATCTATTCTTCTCTCTCGGTTAATATTTCAAATATTTCATTCCTTGTTTCGTACGTATTATATTTTTCCACATCATGCACAATTAGAGATATAGAGATAGACAGATAGACACAGAGAGACAGACAGACACAGACAGACAGACAAAGAGACAGAGACAGAGACAGAGACTGTGTGTGTTCTTACTCTTCTGGGTTATCATTTTCTGCCGTTTTCTTTGCTCCATCATCTCCTCCTTCACTCTTCTCTGCTTGTTTTCCTGCAACAGCATCACACACACTATCAGTGTCACACACAGTCCCATTGGAGCCATCCACATCTGATGATAATAATAATATACGGAATTTATACAGCGCTATATCTTGCAAAGACAAATCAAAGCGCTTGCGTTCAACCTATTCTTACAGTCATGCAACCAATAACAATGAATCTACCTGCCCACTTCATTTCATATATCATACCTTACGGACGCTATAGCCGAGTAGTTAAAACCGTTCGACTTCAATCGCATGAGTTCATGAAGTCGTGGGTTCGAATCCCGACGGCGTCTGGTGAATCAAGGGCGGGGATTTTTACGATATCCCAGGTCAACTTCAAGTGCTGATCTGCCAGTGCCTTAATTCCTGTTGTGTACATACACATGCAGAAGATCATTTACACAAGTTGAAGATCCCGGAATTCATGCAAGCGTTCGGTAGGTTATGGAAACACCAACATACCCAGCATACATTCCCGAAATGGGGGTACCTTCGTGGTGGGCAAAAAAAAAGGTCGCATACGCAAAATCTCACGATTGGTGAACCTCGGAGATCCAGC
This sequence comes from Rapana venosa, assembly GCA_028751875.1. Lineage (NCBI taxonomy): Eukaryota > Metazoa > Mollusca > Gastropoda > Neogastropoda > Muricidae > Rapana > Rapana venosa. The sequence continues at coordinate 2,214,446 of CM054141.1, forward strand.
CGAAGAGCAAAAGAAAAAACCCTCATACCTGTCTGTTTTTTCATACCGCATTGTATCGTATTGTATTGTATTGTATACCGGCCATTATTCTTAAGTCACAGCAGAATTTTCTGCGTGAAATTCGGGCTGCTGTCCCTGGGGAGGGCGTCGCCACAAAAGCAGCGCCACCCATTCCATTTAAAATGTTTTTTTCCTATTTGCATGTGGGTTTACTTCCTTATGATAGTACACTTTTCCGAAAAATTTCTCTAGTGACCACTTTTTGTTCTTTTACATGCAGGAGTACGTGATACACACGGGTACCTCGGTTTAACGTCTAATTCGGTAAACTAGCGCCAGGCTACCACTCAAGGTCTAGTGGATGGGGGTTCATACCAGCACAGATTGACACACTGACTGACTGACCGACCGACTGAGAAAGTAAGTCAGTCAGTCAATCAGTCAGTGAGTGAGTGAGTGAGTGAGTGAGTGAGTGAGTGAAAACTGCTTAGCATATCGGTTCATACCAACGCAGATTGACTCACCGACTGACTGGCTAACCAACCGACTGACTGAGTGAGTGAGTGAGTGAGAGGGTGACTGACTACTGACAGAGTGACAGACTACTTTCAGCCAGAGGGCAGACTGACCTCAATGCTCTTAGTGACGCGGTCGCAGAAGGTCTGCAGGGTCTTGAAGCAGTCCTCCAGCTTAAAGGAGTCCTGGTTCTCAGAGAAGAAGGAAACCAGGTCCTTGCGCAGGTCCTCGATGTCCTTCAGGTCCTCTTCCAGCTCCAGAACCTCCACGTTGGCTTCCTGAACACACACACACACACACACACACACACACACACACACACACACACACACACACACACACACTTAACAGTTGTACTGACATGACTATAACTAAGGATAAATGTTTTAAAACGATGTTGGAAAGAACGCTGGAAAAAAAAAGTAATTCCCATCTTCTGTAATCATCAAGAAAAACTGAGCCACTTACAGTGATTTGGACGTATTGTTTAAAAAAAAAGCGGCCATATTATGTAATGACCTTGACCTACTGACTGACCTTGAGGAAGTCGGCCATTTGCTGCTGGAAGTCCTGTCCTGCACGTCCGATCTGCTCTGTGATGGCCTTCACCTTGCCGGTCAGGCTGCTGACGTCAGAGGTCAAGCTCTCCATTGACACCCTGGGATAGACATTGCAAACATGAGTTTCTATATCCTTCTTCTTTTGTATACATCACTGATACCATGGGTAGACATTACAGGCATGAGTTTTCTCTATTGGTCGTTTTATATACGTCACTGACACCCTGGGTAGACACGACTGACATTTTTATATCATTGAATTGTATCTGTAGACACCGCCACCAGCGATAGACATTGCAGACATTGTTTTTGTATGTCATTTTTCTGTTGTATAAATCTCTGAGAGACCGGGTAGACATTACAGACATTAGTTTTCTATATGATTCTTTTCTACATATACATTGCTGACAGACATCTTGGATAGACATGACAGACAGTTCTATTATATCCTTCTTTTATATATTTTACTGAAACCCTGGGTAGACACGATAGACATTAACTGTTATAATATCATTCTTCTTTTGTATACTTCACTGACACACTGGGTAGACATGTCTATTTTGTATGGGTAGACATGTCTAACATTTCTATATCATTGTACTGTGTCTGTATACACCATTTAAGTGATGGGATATTAAGCGTAGAAGACAAGAAGAGGAGGAGAAAACTGTATTATTTGTCTGTTGTTGTTTGACACATAATCTGTTTACTGTTGTTTTCCTGGTCATTCTAAACACCTAGGCACTGGATACCTTCAACCAGATTACTGATCCCTTTCTTCTTCTCAAAATCATCATCATCACCATCATGATGATGATGATGATCATCATCATCATCATCATCATGATCCTTCTTATCATCATCATTGTTTCTATTTTTACTAATATTAGTATTATCACCAACACGATCACAGGCACGAACTGTATCATTTCAGACAAAAAAGTTTCTCCACAACTGTCCGCAAGGGTTCATCTGCTAGAGACAGAGGGAGGGAGGGAGGGAGGGAGAGACAGAGACAGACAGACAGAGACAGACAGGCCGACAGACAGACAGAGACAGACAGGCAGAGAGACAGAGACAAATAGACAGACAGAAAGACAGACAGACAGACAGATCTATCCCTCACTGGGCGGCATCTTTGAGGAAGCCCAGCTCCTCAGGAAAGCGCAGCAGCCTGGGGTTCTTTTCCTCCGCTTCCTGCACACCCAGTCCAGCATTCACGTCAATAGTGCATATTACAACAACAACAACAACAACATCATCATCATCACCACCACCACCACCACCACCACCACCACCATCATCATCATCATCATCATCATCATCATCATCATCAACAACAACAACAACAACAACAACAACAACAACAACAACAACAACAACAACAACAACACAACAACAACAACAAGGGCAACTACGACAACAATTCTATCCCCATCACCACGTGCTGACTGCTCAAGTACAAATGGTCACAACAACACACAATATCTGATCTTCGGTCACACACTGACCGTCTAATTGAGGTCTAATATCCTTTCATGTAAATATACGTAAAACTGAAGACCAACACTGACTGTTCAAGTAGAGTTGGTTATAACAACAATGCACAATATATGAGGGGGACGGGATAGCCTTGTGGTTAGAGTGATGTATTTGAGATCTGCTGACCCGGGTTCGATTCTCGTTCAAGAGGATTTTTCCTCTGGAGTCAATATCAGCGCCGACTCCACTCTCCCCAAAAGTCTTTCGGATGAGACTATAAATCGAGGTCCCGTGTGCGAACGCACGCAGAACATCTTGCGCACACGTTAAAACCTGTTCCGTTTTTCGGAAGAGTAGGTCATTACGCCGGTGGGAACGGATGACAAAATTGACAAAACTACATACACGGGGACTGGATGAAAAGAAAGCACATGAGCGCTTATTCCATTATCCTCGAAATAAAAGAATAAAATAAGATTTAAAAAAAAAATAATAAATAACTAAATCTTCTCCATTATCACACGCTGACAGAGAGAGACAGACAGTTGTTGTAGCCAGATTATCTCCGTCGTCACACACTAAGGTTAAAGTACAACTAGTTACAACAACAAAAGTACATTATACACTTGAACAGTCAGTGTATGATGATGTAGATGATTATATGCAGTGTATTGTGGTTGATGTTGTAACCAGTTGTACTTTAACATCGGGGTGTGATGACGGAGATAATCTGGCTACAACAACGCCACCACCACACAATCATTTGTTTATCTAATCACCTCCATCAGCACACACTAGCATCACGTCGTGGTGGACACTAGCAGCGAGAGAGAGAGAGAGAGAGAGAGAGAGAGAGAGAGAGAGAGAGAGAGAGAGAGAGAGAGAGAGACGGAGAGAGAGAGAGAGAGTCAAAGACAGACAGAGACAGACAGACAGAGACATAGACAGAGACAGACAGACAGAGAGAAACTTATTTATTTATTCATTTTATTCTTTTATTTGAGGATAATAGAATAAACACTCATGTGCTTTCTTTTCCCCCAGTCCCCGTTGTGTATGCAGTTTTGTCAATGTTGTCATCCGTTCCCACCGGCACACAATGGCCTACTCTTCCAAAAAGTGGAGCGGGTTTTAACGTGTGTGCAAGATGTTCTGCGTGCGTTCGCACACGGGACCTCGGTTTATAGTCTCATCCGAAGGGCTTAGAGACTTAGAGAGAGGGAGAGATACAGACAGAGACAGACAGAGAAACAGACACAGATAGACAGGCAGAGAAACAGAGAGACAGACCGACCGACAGACAGAGACACGGACAGACAGACAGAGACACAGACAGACAGAGAGGGTGTAAGGACTGACTGACCATGAGGACATAATGCAGGAGGTTCATTCCGGGCTTGTTGGCTCTGATTTCAGTCAGCTTTAGCAGAGAGTTCAGCTTGAAGCCTGCAGCGTTCCCTGCCTGGTTACCCTGTACACACATACACACACACACACACACACACACACACGCACGCACGCACGCACGCAAACACACACACATGAAATTAAATATACTGCATACTTTAAATATACTTGATGAATAACCGACGTTTGTTTTGTTGTGTCATATAAGTTTACGCAACTGGAATGGCAATAAAACATTCTGAATCTGAATCTAAATATTTTGAATCTGAATCAAACACACACACACGCACGCACGCGCGCGCGCACGCACACACACACACACTTACACAAACACACACACACACAAACACACACACACACACAAACACACACACACACACACAAACACACACACACAAACACACACACACACACACAAACACACACACACACACCGTCTAATATGACAACTTGTGAAAAGACGTTAAATGAATTTTGAAAACACACACACACACACACTTGTCCCTTAGTGTTTATCTCTGTCTACACACATATTAGATGTATGAGTTATCCCATTGAGAAATAAGACTAAGATGGGTTTGGACTTGTAATCAGCTGTAGCTTGATGCAATCCCTGCTGTGTCGTTGTCTTCTTGAATGTGATGTATGTGTATTGAATAAGCAATGTTTTAAACCAAGTGCTAGTTCTTTTTTCCCTGATGTGACTAGCGTTGAGCAAACACTGCATACCTCATTTCTTTGAATGTTGTTATCAACTCAAAAGTAATGTTAATTTTACTGTCTAGAAACCAAGGTCCCTGTTCCACAGTCCACTGTTGGCCCTTATTCTAGAGTCCCCTGCTGGCCCTTATTCTACAATCTTCTGCTGGCCATTATTTCTATCTACAGTCAACTGCTGGCCCTTATTCTATCTACAGTCCACTGCTGGCCCTTATTCTATCTACAGTCAACTGCTGGCCCTTATTCTATCTACAGTCAACTGCTGGCCCTTATTCTATCTACAGTCTACTGCTGGCCCTTATTCTATCTACAGTCCACTGCTGGCCCTTATTCTATCTACAGTCAACTGCTGGCCCTTATTCTATCTACAGTCCACTGTTGGCCCTTATTCTACGTTCCACTGCTGGCCCTTATTGTACAGTCCCCTGCTGGCCCTTATTGTACAGTCCACTGTTGGCCCTTATTGTACAGTCCCCTGCTGGCCCTTATTGTACAGTCCCCTGCTGGCCCTTATTGTACAGTCCCCTGCTGGCCCTTATTCTGCAGTCTAGCTACCTCTCCTGGTTGGGACAGAGGGGAGAGGAACGCAACAACATTCACGTCCAAAGGAAATCTTTGTCTTGTCGCAGTTCATGTCCAAAATCATCTCGTAGGTCACGTCCAAACAACCTTCTCCCACCCAGCTTGTGTCTTTGTCCATATAATCTTTGGGCAATCTTCGTTCATGTAAAAAGAAATCCTTTTCTTCGGTTTGTGTTTTCATCCAGGTAATCCCTTTGTCTAGTATGTGTTTTTTTCGTTCAGCTAATCCCTTTGTCTAGTATGTGTTTTTTTCGTTCAGCTAATCCCTTTGTCTAGTATGTGTTTTTTTCGTCCAGCTAATCCCTTTGTCCAGTTTTAGATTTTTCAAGGTGTCAGCACAAGCCGCGCATTCCATAAACACGCCAGGCCATCTGCCACCTACTAGAGAATGGTAAGACTCCACAAACATGTGGAGAGGGCTGAAGATGCCCAGCGACAACTGTTTTGTTCCCTGTCAGGCTGCAGTGCAGTGCAGTGCAGTGTGTAAGTAGACAGTGAAATGGGAGGAGGCGGTACGGAGAGAGAGGGAGAGGGAGAGAGAGGGAGAGAGGGAGAGGGAGAGAGAGGGAGAGAGGGAGAGGGAGAGAGAGGGAGAGAGAGATAGATAGATGAGAGAGAGGGAGAGAGAGAAGATGAGAGAGAGAGGAGAGAGAGAGAGAGAGAGAGAGAGAGAGAGAGAGAGAGAGAGAGAGAGAGAGAGAGAGAGAGAGAGTTTGTTTTCCCAAGCTTTGTTTTTCTTTCGCTGGGCTCTCCCTCGTCTTCACTGTCACTTCGTGTTTTCTTTCCATTTGCTCCTGATCTGACCGCTTTTACTATGTATAGCTGGACCGCGGCAGAGAGCTGAGAGACAGACAGAGAGACAGACAGAGACAGAGAAAGACAGAGACAAAGAGTAGTAGAGTACAGGTGCGCTTGGTATGAAAAAGCGTGAATTGTTTTTTGGAAAAAGCAAAACCTAAAGCAAAACCCCCCCCCCCCCCAAAGCTGACAGCTATTGGCCAACAAGTCAGATAGTCATGTACTTCAGTATCTTCCAACATCACAACAGTCTGCAATTGAAATGCTTTCGCGGCTCCCTTCATGGTGGTCCATAACACAGTCGTAAACGGCAGATCTCACTATCTGGTGAATCTTGGAGCTCTAGTCCAGGAATGAAAAGACCAAAACGAAACAAAACGAAAACATGCTTTCCATGTGTTGACACATTTCTAGTAAGCTTCCACGCGTGGACGCTAGAAGAAAGAGTACTTTAAAATGGTGAGCAATGTACAAAAGAATTTCAGTTTCAAAGAGAGAGAGAGAGAGAGAGAGAGGAGAGAGAGAGAGAGAGAGAGAGAGAGAGAGAGAGAGAGAGAGAGAGAGAGAGAGAGAAGGAGAGAAGGAGAGAGAGAGAGAGACAGAGACAGACAGGCAGACAGAGACAAAGACGGAACCAGAGAGACGGACACCGAAAGAAAAAGAATAAAAGAAGGAAGCAGGGAGGGGGGAGGGGAGGGGAGGGTAAGGGGAGGGAAGGGGGTGTGGAGCACTGAGGTAAGAAGTAGTACTCACAGAGTTGAGGTAATTTCCCGTCATAAGGATGAAGAAGATGATCTCCTGCAGAGACTTGTTCTCCTTGATGTCTGCACAACACACACACACACACACACACACACACACACACACACACACACACACACACACACACACACGCACGCACACACACATACACCACACACACACACACACACACACGCACGCACGCACGCGCACACTCACACAAACACACACAAACTTTTATTTATCGTAAGAAATATGAAGTGGAGAGACCAGAAAGATAGATAGACAGAAAGTGTGAAAGTAAGTCAATCAATCAATCAATCAATCAATCAATCAATCAATCAATCAATCAATCAATCAAGAGAGAGAGAGAGAGAGAGAGAGAGAGAGAGAGAGAGAGAGCAGAGACAGAAGCAGAAAGAGAGAGGGGCAGACAGACAGACAGACAGAGAGTGTGAAAGTGAGAGCAATCAATCAATCAAGAGAGAGAGAGAAAGAGCGGGGCGAAGAGAGAGAGAGAGAGAGAGAGAAGAGAGAGAGAGAGAGAGAGAGAGGAGAGAGAGAGAGAGAGAGAGAGAGAGAGAGAGAGAGAGAGAGACCGAGACAAAGAGACAGACAGAGGGACAGACAGACAGACAAAAAGACGGACGGACAGACAGACAGAGGGACAGACAGAAGGACAGGCAGACGGTTGGTGCCGGTCTCACCTTTAGCGGCCTGTATGATGGCCTCAATGGACGGTCTGATCCAGTCCATGTTACTGTTGAACTCCTCTTTGATCAGCAACCCTTCGATCCTCATCCGGAAACTGTACACAAACACATGCACATGGATACACCATCAGTACGACAACAACAACTACAACAATAACAACAAAACGTCAATACAACAGAATATGAGACATTTTCAGTGGCCAGTAACCTTCCTGTGCAGAAGTCACTGAAGGCATCTTGGCCACCACTGCCACAACAGCAATAATGAATATTACAGCTTCTTCTCTCTCTCTCTCCTCTCTCTCTCTCTCTCTCTCTCTCTCTCTCTCTCTCTCTCTCTCTTTTTTTTTTTTTTTACCTAAGTGGGTCGCGAAATCATCATTGGTTAGATATTATGAGTTTGGGGATGGGAATGAAAGTGGTTGTTGTTGTTGTTGTTACGTTATTGCTTTGACACCCACAGAGATATGTTAGGTCAGGTTAGTGTGCAATTAGGTTTCGTGATATTAATCATTGCTGAACATGCAGCGTGCGTTGTTTCTTATTATTTCATTTATTCATTCTTTTTATTTGGAGGATGATGGAATAAGCACTCATGTGCTTTTTTAACATCCAGTCCCCGTGTGCATGCAGTTTTGATAAACGTTGTCATATGTTCCCACCGGCAAACAACGGCATTACTTGACAACATTCTTCAACCTCGTCTTTTTGTGCTTTCTTTACTGATCACTTTCTGTCTTTGTTTTCATCACTGATCACAACACCACTTACCACCACCATCACACACCCCACACACACACACACACACACACACACACACACACACACACACACACACACACACACACACACACACACACACACACAACCACCGCCCTGTGAATTCAATAGCCTCCATAAAGAACGATACTGCCCTGGTGGTGAAGACACTGACAGACAGGGGGAATGAATGTACACACTGACAACGTGGGAAAAGGATTGACATGAAGGTTTTCCATCACAGCACACAGGACAGACACATCAGCAGTGAAGAATTAATGAACACGCACTACTTTACCCGGAAACATGGGGGCAGAGACTGATGGATGCCTAGGCTACACGAACCACATTACAGCACAGGACACAACTAAAATGTTTTAAATATCCCCGAAGTCGGAATGCGGATACCTTCGTGGTGGGCAAAAACGGTGGCATACGCAAAATCTCACTATTTTTAAACCTCCGATCTCTAGCCCAGGAGCGAAAAAAAAATCTGTCATTTCTTTTATTTTGAGTGTAGTTTTTAATTTGAAGAAATCCAGTCCCCGTGTGCATGCAGTCTTGCAAATTTTCGTTCCCACCAGCACAATGGCCTCCTCTTACGAAAGGTGCAACAGGTCTTAACGTGTGCGTAAAATGTTCTGCGTGTCGGGACCTCGGTTTACAGTCTCAACTGAAGGAACTATCGAGGAGAGTGGAGTGGGCACTGATGTCACCTCCAGCGGTAAAACCTCCCCCTGCCCGGGTGTTTGAGTGGTGGCTCGACCCTAGGCAGACACTGACAGACGGGTGGAATGCATGTACACACTGACAGACAGGGGGAATGCATGTACACACTGACAGACGGGTGGAATGCATGTACACACTGACAGACAGGGGGAATGCATGTACACACTGATAGACAGGGGGGAATGCATGTACACACTGACAGACGGGTGGAATGCACGTACACACTGACAGACAGGGGGAATGCATGTACACACTGACAGACGGGTGGAATGCATGTACACACTGACAGACGGGTGGAATGTACGTACACACTGACAGACATGGGGAATGAATTACACACTGACAGACAGGGGGAATGAATGTACACACTGACAGACAGGGGGAATGAATTACACACTGACAGACAGGGGAAATGCATGTACACACTGACAGACAGGGGGAATGCATGTACACACTGACAGACAGGGGGAATGCATGTACACACTGACAGACAGGGCTACAGAGGAAATGGAGGGGGAGACAGACAGCTGACTGACTGCAGCAGTACTGACTTCGGCAGTGTCATCAGACAGAGGAAAAACTTCTCAGCGTTCCCCAGCTTCTCTCTGTCTCCGTCAAAGTTCTTCAATAGGTCAATCTGAAGCAAGAAACAACAGTCCAGTGAACCCACACACGTGTGTGTGTGTGTGTGTGTGTGTGTGTGTGTGTGTGTGTGTGTGTGTGTGTGTGTGTGTGTGTGTTGTGTGTGTGTTGTGTTGTGTGTGTTGTGTTGTGTGGGTGCATATTGTGTTGTGTGTGTTTTGTGTGTGTGTGTGTGTTGTGTGTTGTGTTGTGGTGTGTTGTGTGCGTGTTGGGTTGTGTGTGTGTGTGTGTGTGTGTGTGTGTGTGTGTGTGTGTGTGTGTGTGTGTGTGTGTGTTTTGTTGTGTTTTGTGTGTGTATGTTGTGTTGTGTTATGTGTGTTTGTGTTGTGTGTGTGTGTGCGTGTATTGGTGGGTATGCGTGTATGTGTGTGAGTGAGTGTGTGTGTGTGTGTGAGTGTGTAGTGTGGTCTTGTGTTGTGAGTGAGAGTGTGTGAGTGAGTGAGTGAGTGTGGAGTGTGTGTGTGAGGGAGAGAGAGAGAGACAGACAGAGAATGTGTGTGTATGTGTGCACACTGGCAGTTCATTTCCCATCTCGTGCATCAACCAACAACTACTCTTTCAGCAGCTGCCTGCCCTCCAAGGTCTCCTCCTTTTCTCAGCAATGTTCTCTACGGGCAGTTGTTGGAGGTGCTCCCCACCATCCCCTCCAAATCCAAATTAACGCACGTAAAAGAACCCACAGCAAGAAGAGAGCTGTCCTTGGCAAAACTATGTTAGAAAAAAAGCCACTCTGATAGGGAAAGCCATTCTGATAGGGAAACAAATACTTATACAGACAGGAAAAGAAAAAAACCATGGGTGGCGCTGTTCTTGTGGCGATGATGCTCTCTTCCAGGGCCGGGAAGAGCAGAGCAGCCAGAATTCCATGCAGAAAAATCTGCCGTGAGTAAATGTGGTAGACAATACACTGCACTTCACAGCACTACACTGCACTGTACTACAATGCAGTACACTGCACTACAATGCAGTACACTGCACTACAATGCACTACACTGCGCTGCACTGCACTACACTACACTGCACTTTACAACACTACACTGCACTGTACTACAATGCAGTACACTGCACTACAATGCAGTACACTACACTGCACGACACTACACTACACTGCACGACACTATACTACACTACACTGCACGACACTACACTACGCTACACTACAATTCAACCCTACAGTATTGACCTCCTCCCATGGAGAGAAGTAAGGACGTGCCCCTCCAACAAACCAAGCCAGCCACCCACTGACTGAAACCTATCTGCAGTGCCTACCTCCTCCTGCGAGGGCAGCTGCTTGAGGAGCCCCTTCAGCCTCTCAGCCCCGAACTGCTGGCTCTGGCCCTCCTGCAGCAGCTTGACGATGTCCTGGTGAGGCATCCGGAACTGCTTCAGGAAGATGTTGACGTTCAGGCTTCGCTTGCCGTCCAGAAGATTGATCTGAAACACACACACAGGTACACATGTCACCTCAAATGTCCAGGAGATTGGTCTTAACACACGCGCGCGCGCACACACACACACACACACACACACACACACACACACACACACACACACACACACACACACACACACACAAGCACACACAAGCACACACGTCACCTCAACGTGTCAGAGCTTTTCCGGGTACGAGTTGTTGTAGTATAGTGGTGGTGGGATAATGGGTATAGCGATAGCCGTGGTGGTGATGGTGGTGGTCGTGGTGGTTGTAGTAGTAGTACTAGCAGCAGCAGCAGCAGCAGCAGCAGTAGTAGTAGTAGTAGTAGTAGTAGTAGTAGTAGTAGTAGTAGTAGTAGTAGTAGTAGTAGTAGTAGTAGTAGTAGTAGTAGTAGTAGCGGCTGCGGCGGCGGCGTAGTAGTAGTAGTAGTAGTTGTTGTTGTTGTTGTAGTGGTGGTGGTGGTGATAGCTGTAATGGTGATGGTTGGTAGTAGTAGTTGTTGTTGTAGTAGTTATAGTAGTAGTAGTTGTTGTCAGGTCACGGACTTAGCCCTTGCTACTGGTACCATGTAACCCAGTACTACCTGCCCCATGTGAAGTCCCAACGGCGGATCAGGTGGAGGAGGAAACCTTTCCCAACTTCTGTGAAAGCGAAGAGGATGACCAAAGGGCAGGGGGAGCTCTTATTCTTGGCTGGAAGTCCTCCGTTCTACACGTGGCAGTACCTGCACCTGTGGGACTCTGAGCGTCGGTAGGCGAGAGAGTGGAGAAGGGACTGCACAACTCCTCTTCACTTAAAAAAGTCACCTGTGCTGGTCAGGCAACCAGGCTAATGCTGGAACAATGAGGCTAGCCCATCAACACCCAGCTTTCCCAAGCCCTGCGGCGATGGAGAAGTGGTAACGGGTACAGGCAGAGGATGCTGCTGGCAGTTCCTAGTCACGACTCTGCACGCAGGCGGCTGTGGGGTGATGGTCGTCAGCCGTAGATTGGGGCAGATGCGGCGCCCGTATCCTCCTACAGTGTCAGAGCAGCCCTTTTTAGGGACAGCACTGCTCTCCCCACAGGGGAAGGGGAGATAAAAGGATCCCTAAACAAAGCCTGTCTCTCTTAGTACCTAGTAGGAAACCGCACCTACTTGGACATCCAACACTAGCGGTCGAAAACAACAGAAGAAAAGAACCAGGAGTCATGCCCTGACTCTGGGTGCCTGAAATGTTTGCACCCTTTTGAACAGAGACGAGAGACCAGAGAGGCGTACAGCGCTCATTGCTAGAACGCTTAATCACTACCAGGTGGACATAGCGGCCCTGAGCGAAACAAGGTTTGCTGGTGAAACCCAGCTGGAGGAAGTTGGAGGGGGTTACACCTTCTACTGCATTGGGAAGCCAGATGACACCCCAAGAACCTCAGGTGTGGGCTTTGCAATAAAAACCAAACTTGCACGACAGCTTGACAGCCTTCCACGTGGGATAAACGATAGGCTGATGACCCTACGTCTGAAGCTAAGGATCGCTTTTCCACAGTCATCAGCTGCTATGCCCCAACGATGACCAACCCTGATGACATCAAAGAAGCTTTCTATGAAGAGCTTAGCCGCACGATCTCAGCGGTAGACAGAAAGGACAGGCTGATTATCCTCGGGGATTTCAATGCCCGCGTCGGCGTGGACTTCTCCTCCTGGCCAAAAGTCCTAGGACGGCACGGCACTGGCAAGTGCAACTCTAACGGACTGCTTTTGCTCTCGCTCTGCACGCAGCATGAACTGACCGTCACTAACACCCTCTTTCAACAAGCAGACAAGTACAAGAACACACGGATGCACCCCCGCTCGAAGCAGTGGCACATGCTAGACTACGTAATCGTCCGGCAGAGGGACAGAGGTGATGTTTCCATTACACGCTGCATGAGAGGAGCAGTCTGTTGGTCGGACCATCGCCTGGTACGCAGCAAGATGAACATCAGACTTGCACGCAAGCTCCAACCAGCCAGGCAGAAACCCCCCAGGAAGCTAAACATCCACCGCCTCCCTATCACCAAAGACGCACTACAGCAGCAAATCCAAGCAGCTCTCCAAGAAACCCCTGCATCGACTGATGTAGAAGAGATATGGGGGCACCTTTAGAGACGCTGTATACACAGCAGCAACTGACACACTCGGCTTTGTACAGAGGAGCCACAAAGACTGGTTTGACGAGAATGACTCTGAGATCTCCAAGCTCCTAAACACATTGCACAAACGGCATCAGGATCACATTTCTGATTAAGACTGCTAGAGGAAGAAGAACCAGTACTTGCAAACCAAGCAACTTGTACAGAAGAGGCTGGTGAGATGAAGAACAACTGGTGGGAAAGAAAGTCCGAAGAGCTTCAGTCAGCTGCTGACGCTCATGACATGAAGACCTTCCATGATGGTCTCCGAGCTGTATATGGGCCAAGAGCCACAGGATCAACCCCTGTCCGAACCTTGGACCAGACCACCCTCATGACAGAGAAGAAAGACATCCTTACACGCTGGGCAGAGCACTTCAACACCCTCCTCAACAGGGACTCATCTGTATCTGATGAGGCAATTGCAGCCCTTCCACAGCTACCAGTCAGTGACTCACTAGCTGCCCCTCCCACAAAGGCCGAGACCTGGAAAGCCCTGAAGCTGACAACGTCAGGAAAAGCACCAGGAGCGGATGGAATCCAGGCTGACATCTACAAGTGTGGAGGCAAGGTGCTGACAGACAAGCTGACCGCCCTGTTCCAATCTATCTGGGAGAAAGGGGAGGTCCCCAGGATTTCAAGGATGCTTCAATTGTCCACATTTACAAACGGAAGGGAGACAAAACATACTGCGACAACCACCGTGGAATCTCTCTTCTTAGCATCCCCGGCAAAATCTTCGCCTGCATTATACTGAACAGACTGATTGACCATGCCTCTAAACACAGTCATCCCTGAAGCACAGTGCGGTTTCCGCTCAGGCAAGGGAACATGTGACATGGTGTTTGCAGTACGCCAGTTGCAAGAAAAGTGCTGTGAGCAGAACATGGAGCTCCACATGGTCTTTGTAGACCTAACCAAGGCCTTCGACACGGTGAACCGCCGTGGGCTGTGGAAGATCCTCCTAAAGTTTGGTTACCCAAAGAGCCTAATACAGCTAATTGCGTCACTCCACGATGGCATGCAGGCGAGAGTACAGGAAAATACTGACATGTCGGACCCATTTCCTGTGGTAAATGGAGTGAAGCAGGGCTGCGTCCTGGCACCCACACTGTTCTCTATTCTCTTCTCTGCCATGCTGATTGACGGCTTCCAAGACTGTGACAGGGGCATCTACATTCAGTTTCGCATTGATGGCAAACTTTTCAACTTGCGGCGACTCCATGCTAGATCCAGGGTGTCTGAGGCACTGTTGAGAGAGTTCCTCTTCGCTGATGATTGCGCGCTTGCCGCACACACCCATGAGGACATACAGTTCATTATTTTTATTTTTATTTTTTATTTTATACCACTTTAAGTCACGAGATTTCTCTGCGTGAAATTCGGGCTGCTCTCCCCGGGGAGAGCGCGTCGCCACAAGAGCAGCGCCACCCTTTTTTTTTTTTTTTTTGGTCTGCAACTGTATTTGTTTTCCTATCAGAGTGGCTTTTTTCTAAGAATTTTGCCAGGGACAACTCCCTTGTTGCCGTGGGTTCTTTTACGTGCGCTGAAAATTTTGTGTAACACACGGGACCTCGGTTTATCGTCTCATCCGAAAGACTAGCGCCCAGACCACCACTCATGGTCTAATGGATGGGGAAAAATTTCGGGCCCAAACGGGGTACGAACCACGCACACACCCGACCCGGACTTTTCGCATTCTAGACAGGCGCGTTACCTCTAGACCACCGATCCACATTATGGACCGGTTCTCTACCTCCTGCAGGCGCTTTGGACTCACCATCAGCCTCAGAAAGACCGAGTCCATGTACCAACCAGCTATTTCACAGAAAGCCAGTGCCTTCCCCCCACCTGCAGTTAAGATCGATGACACAGAGATCAAGTCAGTCGACAAGTTTTGCTACCTGGGCAGCTCCCTCTGCAACAATGGAACCCTTGATGCAGAAGTTACAGTGCGCATCGCCAAGGCCAGTTCTGCCTTCGGCAGACTCAACAACAGGCTGTGGAACAACAAAGGCATCAGGCTCAGCACCAAAATCAAAACTTACAGAGCTGTCGTGCTGACCACCTTGTTGTACTGCTGTGAAACATGGACGACGTACTGCCGTCACATTCAACAGCTTGAGCAGTTTCACCAGAGATGTCTACGAAAGATCCTCGGAATAAAGTGGCAAGACAGGGTCTCCAACCTCCAGGTCCTAGAGAAGAGCAGCCTGCCCAGCATCGAAAGCCTACTGATCAAGTACCAGCAGGACACGTTGTCCGAATGACAGACAGCAGGATCCCAAGGATGCTATTGTATGGCCAGCTGAAGGAAGGCCTCCGAAAACTTGGAAGACCCTACAAGCGCTTCAAGGACACCTTGAAGACAAACCTTAAAGCCTGTGACATAGACATCGCTACCTGGGAAACTGATGCTCTTGATCGTTCTCACTGGAGGATGCTGTGCTCCAGTGGCATAAAGACGTTTGAAAACAAGAGAACGCTGGCCATTAAGGAGAAGCGTGAGCGAAGGAAGCAGGGCTCAACTTCTGGAGACGTTTTCCCTGCAACACCTGTGGGAAGTGCTGTGCATCCAGAATCGGCCTCTTCTCCCATATGAGGATACATTCTGACAGATAAGCCTGCCTGCCTACTCATCCGTCGATCTGACACGGGAGACTCCATCATTATCATCATCAGTAGTAGTAGTAGTTGTTGTTGTAGTAGTGGCAGTAGTTGTAGTAGTATTAGTTACTGTTGTTGTACTAGAATCATTGTAGCAGCAGGAAGAGGTGGTACAGAGTAAAAATGAAAAGGAGACAAAAGTCAGCTTTGTAATGATAGAAGAAGATGAATATGTATATACTTATGCCTGTGTAAACGTGTACCTGCACAACCATGTTTTCAAAAATAAGTGTTATTTACAACAACAAAACAAAGACACTATTCACGCTTTTTCACCTTTTATGGAAAAAAGACCCCCTTCCGATTTCTTTCAAATTTATGTATGTCTCTTCCAAAAGAAAGCACACACTATAACAATCAATGAGTAAATAAATGACTACACTCGACGTTAAACACCGATTGATGTGATATTCCCAAAAAAAAGGACAAAGGGATGCATGACCAGGGTCAGACGCCTTTTCACGTCGTTTGACCTTTGACAAGCACCACACCCAGTCCCCTCACCCTGACCCTTACTTCTACCACAGGATGACATAATCGGAACCATCAAATCCCCAACGCCCTCTCATTCCTCCCCTCCCCCTCTTCCCCTAGCCCTGACAAGACAACAGAGACAGGACAATAGGCAGGGAGATGTGGCCATCACCAATGTCCTCACCAAGGACACTGGACAGACACTGGACACACGATCTAGTCAGTTCAGTGAACGGCCCTTAATGGCCTGCTGAGTGCTACTGCCTCTCCCCCTTTGTGTCTGTCCCTCCTGGCTGTCATTCTAGCCATGTCGATGGCCAGACCTATGGCCACACCTATGGCCAGACCTATGGCCACACCTATCACAGCCCCCAATGCACGATGCCCTTCTGTGGGGAGGGAAAACAGGGATAGCTACCAAGTGCTATGTTGTCGTTACGCCAAGCAGGACTTCATAGTGACTGTCCTATGGACGCTGACAGGATGTGGACAGGAATTATTGGTGCATGATTTTCGGAGTTTATAAATGTAGAACTTTCTTTCAAACTAGTTAAAAAGATTGAAAAAATTTGTTGATGGAGTGATTGATCATTTTTGTTGATTGATCATCTTTATTTCCAAGGATAAAAGATAAATATCAGCATACTTTAAAAAAAAAAAATCCACTCTTAACCTGAATTGACAGTCAAGGTTGAACCAGTGAGTGGTGTCCACTACTTGTGTGCCTTCTGTGTAGATCTTGATTTCTGATCACTGTGGGTCATAAAACCACTCAGGAGGTGATGGAGAACGCAGGATAAGGAAAGGGTCTTAAGGATGCAACATTTCGTTGTCCTCCAGTTTTATCCTGACCCTATAAACAATGGGGTCTATCCTCACCATAATTATCAACAGTGGGATCTATCCTCACCGTAATTATCAACAGTGGGGTCTATCCTCAACGTAATTATCAAAAGTGGGGTCTATCCTCACCGTAATTATCAACAGTGGGGTCATCCTCACCGTAATTATCAACAGTGGCGTCTATCCTCACCGTAATTATCAACAGTGGGGTCTATCCTCACCG
The DNA here is from genome assembly GCA_028751875.1 of Rapana venosa. Taxonomy (NCBI): domain Eukaryota; kingdom Metazoa; phylum Mollusca; class Gastropoda; order Neogastropoda; family Muricidae; genus Rapana; species Rapana venosa. The sequence continues at coordinate 2,231,887 of CM054141.1, forward strand.
TAACTATCAACAGTGGCGTCTATCCTCACCGTAATTATCAACAGTGGGGTCTATCCTCACCGTAACTATCAACAGTGGCGTCTATCCTCACCGTAATTATCAACAGTGGGGTCTATCCTCACCGTAACTATCAACAGTGGCGTCTATCCTCACCGTAATTATCAACAGTGGGGTCTATCCTCACCGTAACTATCAACAGTGGGGTCTATCCTCACCGTAATTATCAACAGTGGGGTCTATCCTCACTGTAATTATCAACAGTGGGGTCTATCCTCACCGTAATTATCAACAGTGGGGTCTATCCTCACCGTAATTATCAACAGTGGGGGGGTCTATCCTCACCGTAATTATCAACAGTGGGGTCTATCCTGACCCACTGGGGCCTTTACCCTGACCTTATCAACACGGGGGCCTTTACCCTGACCTTATCAACACGGGGGTCTTTACCCTGACCTTATCAACACGGGGGTCTTTACCCTGACCTTATCAACACTGGGGGGTCTTTATTCTGACCTTATCAACACTGGGGTTTTTATCCCGACCTTATCAACACTGGGGTTTTTATCCCGACCTTATCAACACTGGGTTTTTTTTTTATCCCGACCTTATCAACACTGGGGTCTTTATCCCGACCTTATCAACACTGGGGTCTTTATCCTGACCTTATCAACACTGGGGTCTTTATCCTGACCTTATCAACACCGGGGTCTTTATCCTGACCTTATCAACACCGGGGTCTTTATCCTGACCTTATCAACACCGGGGGGTCTTTATCCTGACCTTATCAACACCGGGGTCTTTAGCCTGACCTTATCAACACCGGGGTCTTTATCCTGACCTTATCAACACCGGGGTCTTTATCCTGACCTTATCAACACTGGTGTCTTTATCCTGACCTTATCAACACTGGGGTCTGCCAGTCCACTACACAGAGTGATGACTTCCTCCTGACAGCACGTGATCCGAACCCCTGATGCCGTGTCCACCCCGTCATGTTTCTGTGACGTCATTATCACCGCCTCGCCCTCTTCCTCTGCCAGTGCTGTCTGACCTCTCACCCCTCCTTCTGTGCGGTGACATCATCCTAACTTTGAACTCCCTAGCTAAGGGCATTGGCCAGGGAACCGATGTGACGGACACACAGACAGAGAGACAGACAGACAGACAGAGAGACAGACAGACAGACAGGCAGATAGACAGACAGGCAAACAGACCGCAGTTCATTTCCGTGCAGTGATCGTTGGAGGGCGTGGGGTAGGGGTGTGTGTGGAGGAGGGAGGGGGTAGGCAGGTGAAGGCCTCCGGCCACACGACTTCCACGGTCACTGTCATCCCTCCCCCCTCCCCCCCCCCCCCACACACACACACCGCTCCCATAGATCTGCTACACCCGACAACTGGGAGGAGATGGAGGGTGACGAGGGAGGGGGGAACGCCTTTCTCCACTTCTGATTCTGATGTACTGAGATACCTCTGTAATGATGTGGGCCCTACTCCCACCAACCTATCTGACCTAGTACCCACACACATTACGAGCAGGCTGTATCATTGGTCATGGTATGCATGCGGAGCATCTCGCCTATGTTTGAGATGAAATTAATACACACAATTCACGGCAAATGAGTGCTCTACCCCATAAACAGTTCACAAACAAAACACCGTACAATGCAATGCAATACAACGCAGAAGTACAACACACACACACACACAAACACACACACACCCCAAACCCCAACACACACACACACACACACACACACACACACACAAACACACCACACACACACACACACAACACACAACACACACACTCAACACACAACACACAGCAAAACCCACACAACACACAACTCAACACACACACTCAACACACACCACACACTCAACACACCACACACAAACACACCACTCAACACACACACTCAACACACAACACTACACACAAACACACACACCACACAACAACACCACACACCAAACAACACACTCAACACACACACACACACACAACACACCACACACACACACACACCACACACAACACACTCACACACACACACCAACACACAACCACTCAACACACACACAACACACACACCAAACACACCCAACAACACCAACTCAACAACAACACACCAACACACACACACAACAACACACACTCAACACACAACACTCAACACACACACACACTCAACACCAAACACTCAACACACCACACCCCACACCACACACAACACACACAACACACACACACACACATCAACACACACACACTCACACACACACACACACAACACACACACACACACAACACACATCACACACACACACACACATCAACACACACCCACACACACACTCAACACACACCACACACACCACACAAACACACACACAACACACACACCAACCACACACAACACAAACAACACTCAACCACACACCAACCACACACACACACAATCAACACACACACACAACACACACACAACACAACACACACAACACACAATCAACACACACAAACACACACCAAACACACAACACACACACACAACACACACACACTCAACACACATCACACACACACACACACACACACTCAACAACAACAACACAACACACACACTACACACACACAACACACTCAACACACACACACACTCACAACACACACACACACAACACACACACACACACTCAACACCACACACACACACCAACACACACCACTAACACACCACACACACACACACTCAACACACACACACACACAACACACACACACCACACACACAACACACAACACACACTCAACACACTCAACACACACACACACACACTCCCCCTACCCCTCTTACCTCCATATTCTCCTTCTTCCTCTTGAAGTCCGGGGTGGTGGCGGCGCCCTCAGCAGCGGGGTCATCCCCGGGCCTGTGGACGCCCCCCTGCTGGCTGGGCAGCGCGAAGAGCTGCTCCATGCGCTGGAAGTTGATGGAGTGGTGCTGGAACAGCCGGCCCACCCTGGTCCACAGGTTCTCCTTGTTCAGGATGCTGGTCAGCGGGATCTTCTGCCACAGCAGCTTCTTCATCTTTCCCCGGGGCTTCGGCGTCTTCTGCTGAGGCAGGGCCGAGCTGGCCGAGTTCCCGCCGGCCCCGGGAAGCTTGGGAGCGCCGGGTGGGGGAGGTGGGGGGGGAGGTCCTCCTCCTGGTGGTGGTGGTGGTGGTGGAGGTGGAGGTGGTGGTGGTGCGCCCAGCATGGGGGGTGGTGGAGGTGGGGGAGGGGGAGGAGGAACCCCGAAAGGGGTGGGCGGGTGTTCGGAGGTGGGGGTGTTGGGGCTGGACCCCCCTCGCCCGGCGCGGTGTCTGGAGGAGGACGGGAGGAGGTCCTTGCCGTCCATGCGGCGTGCCGTGGCGGTGAGGAGCTTGTCGGCGTCGTGCGGGGTCTCCAGCAGAGTGGCCTTGTGGACCAGCTGCTCCACGGCCCGCCAGACGGCCTCCACCAGGGCCTGGCTGCCCGTGTCCATGTTGAGCAGGTGCTGCAGCACCGTCAGGAACTGCACCTCCTGCGGGGTGTCGCACACCTGCACACCCACACCCACCCAGTCATCGTCTACTGAGAGAAGTGCACCAATCCAGCTTCTTATTCAACTGGACCAGTCCAACGAATGTGGTGTGACAATTTGGTTCCGAGGGATTTCGTACACTTTGACGAACTTCGGGGATCATTAGCTAAGTATGTTTTTGTCTGCATGAATCTTCGGTGACTTTCTTTTCTGTGCAAGTTTGTTTACTCGTGTCTATAAGCCTTAAAGGTTTCCATGGCAATAAATGATGTTCTGTTTCGTTCTCTTCTGTTCTGCTCTCTTCTACTGTGTTTATACTCGTGTACTCTGCCTGGACGTGGTAACAGCTGTCTGTTTTTTGTGTGGACTACAGCGGACAAGCAAAAGTTCTGGTAGTGTTATAAAGTACTGTCGTGCGGTGTAGTTCACGTGATGTTTGACATGATATTCTGTAGTGTGGTGTGGTGGTGTGGTGTGATGTAATGTGTGGTGTGGTGTGATTTAATGTATGGTGTGATATGCTGTGGTGTGGTGTGATATGCTGTGGTGTGATAATGATATGTGATATGATGTGGTGCAATGTGATGTTTGGTGTGGAATGGTATTGTGCGGCGTGGTGTGTGTAGTAGTATGGCTTTACTCGGTGGTAGTGTTGATCATGATGGGGAACAATATGAAACTGTGTGATTTAGCACGCGGTGACAGCCTATATAGCCATGTGCTTTGTTTTAGTCAGCTGAGAGACAGACAGACAGACAGACAGAGACAGACAGAGACACACAGAGAGATAGAGACAGACAGAGACAGAGACAGGCAGACAGACAAAGACAGAGAGTCAGTGAGACACAGAGAGATAGAGACAGGCAGAGACAGAGATAAGAGAGACAGAGACAGGCAGACAAAATAGGAGGAAAGAAGAAGAGAGTGAAAAAAAACAAGCAGGAAGCAGAGAGGTTTGGGGTTTTACAGGAAACCATCACAGCACGGCACAGCACAGCACAGCACAGCACAGAGCAGACATGACTCATGGCTAGACAACCTTCCACCGTTCTCCTCTCTTCCTTTTTACCACACACACACACGGGCGCGCGCGCGCGCGCGCACACACACACACACATACTCTATCTATCTCACACACACACACACACACACACTCCTCTCTCTCTCTCTCTCTCTCTCTCACACACGCACGCACACATACACACACCAAACTCTATCTCACACACACATACACACACACTCTCTCTCTCACACACATACTCTCCCTCTCACTCTCTCTTTCACACACACACACACACAACATACAATACACACACACACACACACACGCACATACTCTCTAGCTCTCTCTCTCTCTCTCTCTCTCTCTCTCTCTCTCAGACACACACACTTAAGAAAGGCAGCAGCAGGTGGTTTACCCCCTTCCCCTCCCCCCTACCCCGTCCTTCCCCCCAGGAGGGTCTGTGACCCCAGTGCTGCCCTCCCACAGACACATAGACACACTGACACACCGACAAACACACACACACACACACACACCCTAAACACCCCCGCACACACACATTCACACACACCACACCCATAAAAACACACAATCACACACAGCATACTACAGGCACACACACACACCACTCGCATAAACACACACACAATCACACACAGGCATACATACACGTGCACACACACACACACACCCCACAAACACACTCGCATAAACCACACACACACACACAGGCATACATACACGTGCACACACACACCACACACCCACATCACACACACACATAACAACACAACACACACATACACACCACACCACACACCACCTGCCCACACCACACAACACTCGCATACAACACAAACGCATACTACACTACACACACACACAACAAACCATCCCCCCACACTCACACACACACACTAACACAAGATGACCAAGATAAATGACGTTCTCTGCCCATGTATGCTTTTCCCTCCTCCTTCACACATCCCCATAACCAATCCACTACCACCACACCACACACAACACACCTTCACCACACAAACCTATCACGGTAGAGGCAATGACCGGTAAATGAAGAGTTGCGTTCTGCTGACACATATAGTGTATGTGGCTGTGGGCGTGTTGTTGTGTTCTAAAACATGACCACATATCATGCTAGTGCTGTGGCGGTGTTGATGTTCTAACGACGGGGGACTACATAATATGTATAATAATGGCTGTGGAGGTGTTGTTGATGTTCTAAAACAATGACCGCATAATAATATGTATGGAGGCATAAATGACGTTTTAAAAGTGACGAAATGATATGTATATATGGCTGTGTCGTTGATGTTCACATATCATGTATGTGGCTGTGAGGGTGTTGTTGAGGTTCTAAAACAATGACCACATCATAATTATGCATGTGGCTGTGGAGGTGTTTGATGTTCTAAAACAGTGACCAGAGGTGTGTCTGTGGATTATAAAGGTGATGGTGGTCTGAACCAGTGACTACATGATTATGTGTATGTGGCCGCGGATCACACAGATGTGACGATGTTTTAAACCAGCATCCAAGTCTAGTCAAGTCCAAATTTTATTTCCAGATGTTACATTGAATAAGCAATCCATTTGCTTTTTCTCTCTCCAATCAACGTGAAGGTATATGGCTGTGGACTAGGAACTTAACTAAACAGTCAGTGACCCCGGTGCTAGCTGCATAACATGTATGAAGCTGTGGAAACTTTGCTGATGAGGGATCTATCTACAGGCACCGTGTACCGTACAGTGTAGTGTGGTGTGGTGAGGTGAGGGTTGGTGATTGACTTGATTGTCTGACTGTCTGGCCAATCACTCTTAACAGCTATCCACTACACCCCCCCCCCCCCCCCCCACACACACACACACACACGACCACCACCACCACCAGTACCACCACCACCACCACCAGTACCAATCGTGTTTAAGCTCAAACGAAAGAGAGGGGCTGAAGGTTGTGTTGAGTTGTGTTGTGTTGTGTTGTGACTGGCAGAATGCCTTGCTGTCATAACACTGTCTGCACATAATTATACACACCACGCTGCTGCTGCTGCTGCTGCTGCTGCTGCAGGATGTAATACTATTGTCTACCTGCCTGCCAAGCCTGCCTCTTCCAAATTTAGTGAAGGTGGTCGAGTGTGTACTCTATAGATGCCTCGGTTCATGTGCGCTATGAATGTTCAGATATAGAGGTGTCTTGGTATATGTGCGCTTTATATGTCTGGATGCATGTGCGCTATGGATGTCTCAGATCATGTGTGCTACGGATGCCTCTATATACGGGTGTCTCGATGCATGTGCGCAATGGATGCACTGGTACTTACAGGCATAGTTCACACTTTATTAATGTGTTCACAACACACACACACACACACACACACACACACACACCAGTTTAAATTTTCATCCCTCGTCAATAAACTGTCGATAAGAATATAATAGAAGAACTGTGACAGACAGAAGCTTTGAGTGAGAGAAAAGGGAGACGAACTAGCAAGAGGAGAGAGAGAGAGGAGAGAGAGAGAGAGAGAGGAGAGAGAGAGAGAGAGAGAGAGAGAGAGAGATGAACAATTATTTTTTTGCAAGTGATGTTATCGGTTATCCTTATTCATGTATGACATCTGAGGCAGGCAGGCAGACAGGCAGGCACCTGTCGACAGGCAAACTAACAGGGAAAGGTTGCTGACTGAGGGAGGAGTGATGATCAAAGTCGGCCTGTTCATTGTCAACCTCTGCGGGCTTTTGATGTACAGCCGATGGAATTCTGCCACAGCCATTTTCTGCTTCATTGGAGCACGAAGTATGCAGATGTATAATTGAGGCTGAGGGGCGGATCAATTAGGAGTTGGCCTTGTGCATCAACATGCTGGGCCTGACATGGCGGGGATGTTACCGTCAGCCAGGATCCGTCTTTTGTGTTTGAAATGAGCAAACCGTCATCTCAACAACAACGATTGACCACACCCAGGCATAAGTATGCAGAATGGGACAAACCTACTCACAGACTGACTGACTGACTGACAGACTGACAAACTGATGAACGGGATATATCGATAGCCTGGTGGTTAGAGCGTTGCGCATTGCGCTCGTGAACTGCTGACCGGGGTTCGAATCCCATTCAAGGGGATATATTTTCCCCTAGAGTTAACATCAGCGCGACTCCGAGACTATAAACCGAGGTCCCGTGTGCGAACCCACGCAGAACATCTTGCGCACACGTTAAAACCCGTTCCGCTTTTTGGAAGAGTAGGCCATTGTGTGCCGGTGGGAACAGATGACAAACTTTACAAAACTGCATATACATGGGGACTGGAATTAATTAAAAAAACACGAGTGCTTATCCCATTATCCTCGAAATAAAAGAAAAGGAATAATAGGGAAAAGAATAAATTTCCTATAGGATCCCTATACTTTCTTAGAAGCACAGTTACGGGCCATTGTTATAAATTGATCGCTTCATGCTCGTCAAGGTAGGAGGGAGGGGGGGTAGTTTTGATTACTGAATTTTTTGTTTCTTGCCTGTAGTGTCTTTGACATGGGCCGGGTGCTTCTCTTTCTGTCTTTGGTATGCCACTCCCGTGTTTTTACTCCTACCACCCACACCCACCTTTACAGAGGATGTCTGCAGCCATCTATCTGCAGTACAGCCTTTAATATGTCGCCCTCCACCCACCCCTACCTCTTACACCCTCGCCAAACGTCACAGTTTTATTTACAGAGGATTCCGTGTGTCAGCTTAATCCTTGAAGCAGATGCCCGTCAACGTAAAAGCTCAATGGAGGAAAGACCCAACTGTCCAACACAGGCAAGTTGGCCATGAATTATGTCTCCCCCCCCCCCCCCCCCACCCCGCGCGCACACACACACATACACCACTCCCGAAGGACACAGAGAATGGAGGAGCGTTTGATATAGGGGTGTGACAGCGTCTCGTGGTGTGCGCGCGCGCACACACACACATCCTGTTAGCCCTTCCCCTTTCCATTGGTTTTGCGGCCGCGACAGTCCCTGATTGATTGTGTAGGCTAGTATTTACTGCCGGGCACAGACCATGGGGTCAAGGGGCCTGCCTGCCTGCAGACTATTATTTATCGTTTTGTTGGTCTGTCAAACTCTGCACCGGTACAGAAAGAAATCTGGATATGATGTGTTCGTACCTCCCTGACATGAATGCCGGATACAGAATGACACAGGGTATACAGCACTACTGCCGGCCCTCTTAAAAGAAAAAAATGCTGACTGTGTGTTGTGCATCTCGCCATTCATAATAATCACCCATCCCCCTTTTCTTCCCATCTAAGCACTTCCCGCCCCCCCCCCCCTCCCCCCCCCCCCCCTTCCTCCACCTCTGCCTTTGGTGTTTCGTTTGCTCGGTCACGTTAAGCTGTGGCGGGCCTATGGGACAAGGTGAGGCGGTATGAACCAGTGCTGGGTATGACACCACTCCTAGCCATGAGTAATGAATGCAGTACGTACACTCTCCTGTACTCTGTCACTCATACTGTCTCAGTGTCTGTCTGTCTGTCGTCACCTGGCCGTGTACAATGACAGTCACAACTAGTCCTCTATCCACGGCCACCTTGGCATGAACTAAGAGTCTTCATCTTAGTTTTATTTTACTTCCCCGTTTTATGGTTTATGGTTTGGGTTGGGCTCGGTTTTTTTTTTCAATCTCAGTGTTCTGGTAGTAGTAGATACGTTACATGGTATACTGATATGAAGTGTGTGTGTGTGGTGTAGGGGGGGGGGGGATAGTGTGTGTGTGTGTGTGTGTGTGTGTGTGAGAGAGAGAGAGAGAGAAGAGAGAGAGTGTGTGTGTGTGCCTACATGTAAGATTACGTGGAGAGAGAGACACGCACACATAGACAGGCACACACACACACACACACACACAGCCTAGTGGTTAGAACATTGCGCTCGCAATCTGACGACCCGGGTTCGATTCCCGTTCAAGGGGGATATTTTCCCCTGGAGTTAACATCAGTGCAGACTCCACTCTCGAACGCACGCAGAACATCTTGCGCACACGTTAAATCCTGTTCCGCTTTTCGTAAGAGTAGGCCATCGTGTGCCGGTGGGTACAGATGACAGAATTCACAAAACCGCATACACACGGGGACTGGATGTAAAAAAGCACATAAGTGCTTATTCCATTATCCTCGATATAAAAGAATTATAAAAAAAAAGTAAATAAAATAAACACACACACACACACACACAGACACACGCGCGCGCGCGCGAGCGCGGAAAATTACTAGGACCCAGACCGGAATACAACAGATAGAAAAACAAAAGCTCTAAAACGGTACAAACAAACAAACAAAGGCAAATAAAGAATCCCCCAGGCCAAACAAAACATAGAACAAACTCCTAAAGCAACCGAAAGCAAAGGTGGGAGAGGAGGGCCGGGAGGAGCAGAGTGACTCCGGGATGGCGTGGGGTGGAGGAGGGAGGCCTCACCTGTCTGAGGATGGCGTGGAAGACATCCAGCGGGGAGCTGAGGTCGATACCCCGGGTACTGGGCAGCGCCTCTTCATCGTTGCTCTGGTGGTCTTCAAACAGCTGGATCTGCACCAGCACTTCCGGGTCTCCCTCTTTCCTGGTGACACACACACACACAGAGACACACAGAGACACACAGACACACACACACACACACACACACACGCACGCACGCACGCACGCACGCACGCATATAAAACAAGGGGTCAGTGAAGGGGCATGTGGGCATCCATCCGTTTTTATGTATGTGTACGTTTAGCTCTCTCTCTCTCTCTCTCTCTCTCTCTCTCTCTCTCTCTCTCTCTCTCTCTCTCTCTCTCTCACACACACACACATACACACACACAGACACACACACACACTCATTCAAAAATTCACTGGTAGCACAGCTACATGATGTAACTGAAGAGGATCCGGGTATATTGTGGAAAACTTTACAAAAATTAAAAGAAAGCGAAGATGATGGATTAAAACATCATAATCATATTAGCAGCAGTAAGTGGGCTGAACATTTAAAAGCTCTTATTGGAAAAGAAGCGCAAATAGATCCAGACCGCAAAAAACAACTACAAAACAAGTTAAATGAATTAAAAGTAACTAATAATCCAATCCTGGATTACGACGGAGGAAATTACGACGAAGGAAATTACAAAAACAATCGAAAGACTAAAAAATAACAAATCACCAGGAAAAGATGGAATTACAAACGAAATGATCAAATCAGTTTCATCTAATCTTATAGAAGCAATGCGAGATATTTTCAATTTAGTATTAGAAACAGGTATAATTATATCCCTATGATTGGAAAGTAGGAGTGAATGTCCCAATCTATAAAAGCGGATGTACATACAACCCAGAAAACTACAGAGGAATAACGCTGACAAATACTATTGGGAAACTTTTTTTGTCCAATACTGAATCAAAGAATTTCTGAATATTTAGAAAATAACAACGGTATTGCCAGAGAACAAGCTGGATTCAGAAAAGCATACAGAACAACGGACCATATCTTCCTACTTAACAAATTAATAGATAATATGCTGAAAGTAAAATCTAAAAGACTTTATTGCTGCTTTGTAGATTTTCAGAAAGCGTTTGATAATGTGTGGCACGAGGGTCTTCTTATAAAGTTAAACGAAATAGGGATGACAGGCAAACCTTTTAATGTCATTAAAAACATGTATTCCAATACAACAATACTTACAAAAATACGAGGCAAACACACAGATGAAATCATATTCAAAAAAGGAGTACATCAGGGAAATACATTAAGTACTGCATTGTTTAATGTATATATTAATGATATAGTACAATATATTGATGAGAAAGATTCACCAAATATAACCCCAAGAGACAAAATTCCTTGTTTACTCTATGCTGACGACCTAGCATTATTATCAACAACCAAAGTAGGTCTTCAAACTAAACTAAAACAACTACAAGAATACTATTCGAATTGCGGTTTAAAGATAAACAAAACAAAAACAGTCTTTACAAGATCACCTCCTAAAATTCCAATTCATTTTAAATGTGGAGAGCATGTAATTGAAACAGTAGAAACTTATGAATATCTAGGTGTCGTTCTTTATCAAAACGGGAAGTTTGAAACAACACAACAACACTTAATAAAACAAGGCAACAAAGCAATGTACGCCTTTAAAAGAGCAATTCATGGACAAAATTTAAAAACTACTATAATAATGCGTCTATTCGAATCACTGATAACCTCTATTTTAACCTATGGAGCAGAAGTTTGGTTTCCTTTTTGTTTTAATGGGGAGACAGAATTTCATATAGATAAACTGTTCAAGACATGCTTATCAAACCAATTTTTGCATGAGAATTTTCATGTAAAATTTTGTAAACAAATCGTAAAAAAGCATTAATACTACCCACTTTGGGTGAACTAGGAAGATTTCCACTGACCTTTAAAGTCATATGCCAGATAATATCGTTTTGGATTCATCTGACAGATTCAAAACCAAACTCTTATATTAGAATAGTATACGATTATTTGTATCAGACGAATACATCCGATAAATGTATCAACAACACAGTAAAAAACAATATTCTTTACACAATTGGATTCAAGCATGTCTGGACGAGCCAAAGTACTTTTGATGTTCATCGGTTGAGTTTTGCTGTTCAAAGAAAGCTTGAGGACATGTATAAAACATTTTGGATCTACCAGAAGAAAGAGTTTGCAAAACTAAAATTTTACGATTTTGCTACTAAAGAATACAGACTTGAACCATACTTAATAAACTATGAAAACAAAACTCATAGGAAGACGTATTGTAAATTTCGCACAAGCTGTCGCACAATTTAATGATAGAGAAAGGGAGGCACCAAAATATATCTAGAGAGGACAGAAAATGTAGATATTGTAACAAGATAGAAGATGAATTTCATTTACTCGATGATGTATCTCATATGATGAACTCAGAAACAATTTGTTATTAAAAATTACAACCAAAGACAAAAAAACGTAACATTTGTATAGATAAATTAAGTGACATAATCACAGTTGATATCTATCAAGCAGATATCATCAAATATGTGTATGAATGTTTTAAGAAAAGAGAAAATGAGAAGTAAAATGCAACATGCTTTTAGTGTACATCGTTTTGAGCCAAATAGATGATTGTAACTGATGTTTGCTTGTTTTGTTGTTGTGTCAAATAAGTCTACTTGACTTAAATGGCAATAAAATATTCTGAATCTGAATCTGAAGCTGAATCACACACACACACACACACACACACACACACACACACACACACACACACACACACACACACACACACACACAGAGTAACACACATACATAGAGTAACACGCACACACACACAGAGGCGCACAGGGAGAGAGAGAGAGAGAGAGAGAGAGAGAGAGAGAGAGAGAGAGAGAGAGAGAGAGAGAGAGAGAGAGAGAGACAGACAGACAGACAGACAGACAGACAGACAGACACTCAGACACAGACAGAGACGACACAAAGGAAGGGTAGTAAAAGAAGTCCTCCACTGGCAGCAATAATGAGCGAGGAGGAGGTCTAAGTGCCCAGTCAGCTGCCTCCTATAGTGTACTACTATACTACCCGACACTGGCCAAGTCCTCTACATTATTACCTGCCTGCCTGACTGTACAGACCTTCCCTGCCTGCCTGCCTGCCTGCCTGCCTGACTGACACCTCTGGCACTGCCTGAACTTACACACACAACAAAGTCACACTCAATCCAAACAGCACCACACTAAAGGCCTGCTGATTGTGGCGCCGGCCACTGGCGGCAGTGAGTCAATGAAGCGTGCAGGGGGAGGGAGGGGGGGTGAAGGACGGGAGAGTGGCGTGGCCAGGGTAAGCAGAGGAGGCATGCAGAAAGGGGCTATCTTCGGTCCGGTGACATATAACTACCCAATAACATCACGCAACCGATCTATACAGTCATCCAGGTTTGATGCCTTTCATTAATCCTCTTTGGAGACACGCGCACATGTGTGTGTGTGTGTGTGGGTGAGTGTGTGTGGTTTGGACAGAGGGAGCAAGAGGAAAGTAGAGAAACCCAAATTGAATAAAGGCTACTGTTAACCCCTAGTAGCCAGCTATACCTTACGTTCACTACTGCACAGAGAGCGCGGGCGCCAGAGGAAGAGAGAGCTCGGAAATTGTTTAATGTACATCAGCCTTAGGCCACAATATATTTGAGACAGACAGACAGACCAGACATAGACAAATAGACAGGCAGAGACAGAGATATGATCCTGCCCCTCTCACATTCGCTTCCTTGTTTGTACACTTCAAACCACCTACACTTGCAGCAGTTCGTTCTAGGACACCTTCCGCTGACTAATGAATGGTAGCTTAGTATGTAGCTTATGTATAGTGTTGTATTAAACACACACAACACACACACATATATATATATATATATATATATATATATATATATATATATATATATATATATATATATGTGTGTGTGTGTGTGTGTGTGTGTGTGTGTGTGTGTGTGTGTGTGTGTGTGTGTGTGCGTCTGCTCACACTGAGTAATATAAAACTGTATGTACAGAGTACATACATGACATGTGGTCAAAACAGCCACACCAGGCATTGCTCTGGTGCCAACAGAACCGTGTTCTGGTAGTGCAGATCTGTGACTAGTTTTCACCGATGGAGGCTTGTCAACCTTACCCATCACACTGCAAGAATCAGTCAGAAGTCAGCTGGGTTTGGTTTTAATGAACATTGGAAAACCCACTCTTTCTTTGTGGATAATATTAGAGTCCCAGCAAAGTTCTTGGACAAATGCGATCTCCACAACCACCAAGCTCAGGATCTTCAACTCCAACGTGAAGTCTGTGCTTCTCTACGGGTCAGAAACTTGGCGGGTCATCAACACCAGCTCCTCCAAGATCCAGACCTTCATCAACGGATGTCTCCGGCAGATCCTTCATCTCAGATGGTTCGACAGAGTGCCAAGTACCGACCTGTGGATGAGGGCGAACCAACAGCCTATGGAAGTCCAAGTAAGGCGGCGAAAGTGGCGTTGGGTCGGCCACACCCTACGGAAGGAGCCTTGCAACATCACCAGACAAGCGCTCGAGTGGAACCCGCAGGGGAAAAGGAAGAGAGGGCGCCCCAAACAGACCTAGAGGAGAAGCCTGCATAGTGAGCTGAGAGACTCCAGCCTGACATGGGAAGAGACCAAGACCCTTGCCAGAGACAGGAGAAGGTGGAGGGACGCTGTTGAGGCCCTATGCTCCGCTAGGAGCTATAAGGAATAAGAAGAAGAAGAAGAAAGTTCTTGGATTTGGGACTGTATCAACCAAACACCATTAGGAAAATCTGCTTGCTGATGGGCCGTGCCGGCTACAGCTTTGGAAAACTGAGGAATTAGGTCTCTCTGTGGTGAATGTCCTGAAGCCTTCCCTCTAAATCATCCCAGATGATTTGGCTCCATCGCCCCCCCCCCCCCCCCCCCTCCCACATCGTGTAAGGAATTTTGCATAGATTGGACTGCTGAGCCACTGTGGACCTTGTTCTCAACAAGACTGAAGTGAAAGAAAGAAGGCACAGCCATTGCCTCCTGAAGCAGAAGAGAGCCTACAATGGAAGGAACAGTTGGTGGCTACCCTCTCTTCTCTCTCCTTTGTTTGCCCAGCCTCAGGTTCTTAATCAAATAGTGGAAGTCTACTGTTACCCCACAAACTAGCTCTGAATGAGTAATCTCCCCCAAAGTGTTATGTCAATTCAACACTTCAGTCCTGTCACTACCTACTTTACTATCACGATTACTCTGCCCAAGCGATGTCAATGAGTACAGTGCCGTTTTTACTTCTTTTTTTTCTGTACCTCTTGTTTATTCTACACTGCTTGCACTGTGCAGTAGCACTGCATTTTTTTTTTACATGACTTAGCCTCACATTCACTCTAAACCAGCGTTACACTGCATAATGCACAATGTGACCTAAGCTTTTTTAAAGCACCTTGATTAACAGCTGACAGTTGAGTGACAGGTGATTTATACAACTGACTGACAAAATATACTCTCTACAATCACTTTATGATAGAAATCTCATATGTAACCTATATATGTCTTACACACAAAAAAAGTTCTTGCACATTCAAGAGAATACTCCCAAGTGCATTTTACAACACCTTACACAACTCTCGCGCTAATACCACCAAGATAGATGAAACTTCATGTATAAGAAGGACAGACAGGTATTGTACAGGATTTACCATTCAAAAGACTTCACAAGAAGTGCCTACAACAAGGACAGGCTCTAAGGTCTATAGCTGACAAGTATTTTTAAAAACCACTCACGCCATACGAGATTGGTGGTCAGGAACATGCTGCTGATGGATACCATCTGTTTGTTGGTCAAGTCATGCAGTGTGCTACACCACTGTGGTGGACACAATCATGGCCACACACACACCAGCTTCAGCAACACCACGTGAGGGCACACAGACACCACTGATGGCACACTGACGAGTGAACATCCCCTTCGAAAACTAACAGATCTCAGTGACGTTTCCTGTATCCCAGCTCTGTCCTGCATCCTCAGCAACAAAGCACTATGGAAGACACACACACACTGACCATTCATGGCCAATGTCTTTGGCAGTGTAGCGGTGAAAGGTGAGAACTACAAACACCACCAGCTCTAGACAATCCAGGAGTAAGTAAACACTGTTCCAACACCTCTGAGGGAGCTTTCCTCGGCCTTAGTAGGCCTGTATCAGATAAGAGTGGTGGTCTTGGTGTGTGTATATGTGTGTGGTGTGTGTTGGGGGTGCGCGTGGGTGGGAGGGGGGGGGGGTGTAAAAATCTCCAGCACCCAAGCCTGAACTTAGAGAGGATTTACTCCTGGCTGCCTCTGTGGCTCCATGACTCAGTGCTTTGTTGTTTTTACGCCTCCGCTCCACACCTCTCCACAGGCTGACACCCCTCTCTCTTGTCCCTGAGCCCACTTCCTCTTAATCTTGTCTGAAGGCAGCAAACAGCCACACTGCACCCCTCTGCTGACGGAGGAAGGTATACCGACAGACAGACAGACAGCTAGGCCAGAGAAGGATCCCTGACCTACTATGTCTGAAGAGAGCGGAAAAGGTGGGTCAGTCAGTCACTCAGACCGTCCCTGCAAACAGCACACAAGAGTGAAGTGTGATCTGACAGCTGGCATCAGGTGACCGCCTCTGTAGATAGGTGTTGCACTGACAGGTAGGCAGATAGACGACTGTTGGTGGGGCTCCCGTTAAGGATTTCCTTGACTTGTCTCTTCTTTTGTGACTGTCACCACACTCCTCTCTGTCCCAAAATGCTGCCAACACTTCCAGGAACTATTCTATACTGGCTGCACACTCTTTGCTCGATTTCTAATCACATCACAGTGTCTAAATCCCATCTGATATCTGCAGTTATATATGCAGCAGCAGCGTGACATTTCTCTTAGACATCGTGTCTGTGGTGTGTGTGCCATGTGCCAGTGTTGTGGAGCATGGCAGTGCAGTCATCACGCTTTCCGTCAGTCAGTCAGTAAATCCTAATCGCCTTAAGGAGTGCCTGTCATGCTTGACATGCCTTTACATGCTTCATTAAGCTGCCGTGGGAATCAGGGCCATTTGTTAATCACGATTGTAAAGCACACCCCCTGCCCTCCCTCCCTCCCACCCCCTCGGCACCCTTTATTTTTACCACCCACGCACAGGTTCCAGCTGGAGAAATCCACTCCAGAATGGAAACAATATGGCGGTGCACACCTAAAGAGGGTTCTAAATGGTATCAGGGTAATGAATTGTAATGAGGGTAATGCCACAGTCACACACACCAAACAAGACTGTGTGTGATCCATTAACACAAAAAAACTTACGCTTGTAGCCGCAGCCTGAGGTGTGTCTTAGCAGTGTTTATGCCCGGTGCTATTTTTCCTGAACATGGGCTTGAAATTAGAACTGTGATAGGGGGCAGAGGTGTGATGCAAACGCCACACACACACATAGTGACAGGCACACTGTGAACTATGACAGGAGGCCAGGATAGACATAGTGACGGACACACTGTGAACTATGACAGGAGGCCAGGACAGACATAGTGACGGACACACTGTGAACTATGACAGGAGGCCAGGATAGACATAGTGACGGACACACTGTGAACTATGACAGGAGGCCAGGACAGACATAGTGACAGGCACACTGTGAATTGACAGGCCAGGAGACTATGACAGGAGGCCAGGACAGACATAGTGACAGGCACACTGTGAACTATGACAGGAGGCCAGGACAGACATAGTGACGCACACTGTGAACTATGACAGGAGGCCAGGACAGACATAGTGACGGACACATCATCATTATCAGACTTCAGCATGACTCCAGCCTCAGCCAGCTTTCTCTGCTTTATATGGCGGCCATTTTGTCTAACCACCATCTCCCAGGCATGGTGTGTTCTGAACATCTGACAGTATTCCGGTCTTCTTCCCTCCTGCACTCCAATTTCCACCCACCATTCTGTCAGTGCCCAGAGTTCGTCAGGTGGCTGTGTGTAGCCAGTTATGTGCTCAAACTGGAGATGTCTGGGACCAGAGCTAGAGGCTGTTCAATGACCACTATCTGCCATGGGGTGGAGGGCATGACGACGCCTGTTTGTGGCCATGTGTGAGTCAAGGACTTCTATTCCCTTCCTTTGCCCTCCTCCTTTTTGGGCGTAAGAAAAACGTCAGCAGATAACTGACATAAGAACGGACAGTAGGTGTTGAGGCTGATCGTCAGATGGGATTTCACCAAGACAGATACCATTCCTCAGTTGGTCTTTGATCTGAAGTACTGAAACTTGTTGCAGAAAAAGGCATGAAATCCAGCACCACACAAAGGAATGGATCTCCACCACCACTCCAAGGCACAGCTAGCTGGACGTTCATTAATCACCATCGCTGCTGGCGTTCCAGTGAGGGGATGACTCTTCCCCAGCCACTGACCCAGCTCAGAGTGAAGGCAGCCGACAGTTAGTCCTGTGATGTAATGAGGGAGGAGAGCGGGTCTTTCCTTGTTGTGCCCACTACTTCATAGTCCAGCAGTCACACACAGTCAGGAGAGGGCCGGCGGCCATCAACAATGGCGATTGCTTTCCGGGATTAGCGGCTCGCTGCCTAATCAGGCGTCCTGGGTCTGGGCGACACTAAAGCCACGATCCGCCACGGGGCTGACTCCCTGTTCACGCTCCACTGACGGTGACTCCAGAAGCGGCCGGGCGCCCTGCCCCCGTGTCATAAGAGAGGATTGGAGCGCTTTGAGCCCCGCTGTCGCCGCAGTGGTCCTGTGTTGACGGCCGGGAGAACTGCTCCGCCCTCTGTCCCCTACCAGTCTTCTGCTTCACTGCTTCCAAACATCAGCATCGACTATGACTGGGATCGGACAACTGTTGTTGTTGTCGGCAGTCCTGTGTTGGACTTGCCTGTCACAACGCATATATCTCTGGGGGGAAAGGCGGGCTGCTCTAACTTGCTACCTTTACATACAGTGCTGCCTTACTGCATACCGGCTGTGGCTGTGTTTGCCCTTATTATCACTTCAGTCCTCGCTACACAGCTTTGACAGGGACGACTTTTTGTACCGCTGGCTGTATTCATGCATTACATCATCCACTCCTTCGCAAGACTAGTATCCACATCTGTACTGAAGGTCGCGTAGAATAAGAAAGCAAAATCAATTTGACGAAGTTTCAAACCATGGAAATGTTATTTCTTTACAAACTGGCAAATAGATTCCTGTCAAGTCAGGGAGGCACCATCCCCTTCTGTCTGCAAACACTAGTTTCCCTCAACTGCAAGCCATTCCTGCAAGTGGACTAGGCAGCGTGTGGTCAAGTGCATGGAGAAGAGTTCTGACAGAAAACGACCAGCGGGAGGGACGTCTCTCTGTGTCAACTGAATGAGTGCAGTTAGCATAACGCCACTGTCTGTACTGCAGTGATTCGTTTTGCTGCACAGAGAAAGTAAGAAAGTCAGAACAGAACAGCACAGAAGTGTCACTCTGTAATAGTCCACAAACTTTACATTCCTGACGTGGTGGCTGACTAGACTGTTTTTCAGACACCAGTTCAAACCAAGGGTTGTTTTCAACGCTTTAGTCTCCCTTTTTTTCTTCTGTTTTAACTGGCCAATCAACAACACAGTGATTCACAAATACTTTAGAGCAGACTCTTCCTGGGCAAAGCTACTATCATGCTGACTGTCACGTATACTCTCTCTCTCTCTCTCTCTCTCTCTCTCTCTCTCTCTCTCTCCTCTCTCCTCACTCACTCACACAGACAGGTCGAAAAGAGTGCCAGCCATGGATCGTCCTGTGCCAAAATTTCAATCAGAAAGCAGCTGGGGTGAAGTATGGTTGTGACGTGAGAAAGGCCGCGGCAAACAAGCAATTAAAGAAGTGGGGTTCTATGTCCAGGTGTAAGCCCCCCCCCCCCCATACCATGACCTGCCAGTGGGGTGAGGGATGCAGGGCTGGTGGTGGTGCTGCCCTCAGATAGATCCCCCACCCCCACCCCACTGAGCCTCCTCCCCAGCTTCTAATCCTGGCAGGAAAAGCAAAAAGGTCAGGGCAATAGGTGATGGTGGAGAGCATTTGCACAGGTTAAACATTCTGGGCCAGCTGAAGGAGGCTGTGTGTTGGGCAGACAGTGTGCACGTGCTGACAGAGGTCTGGGCGGCTGTATCGGCCTACAGGTGTAGGGAGTCTGTACTTTACAGTGCATGCCTTGCTGGCTGTGTCCTCTTCACCGTGTTTCTTTTCTCCTGATAGTTCCAACAAAGGATAGGGACTGGTCTATGTGCTGGCCCATACACAAGCAGCCCTCATACTCCCCCACACACACGGTTGGTTTTAACTCGCTGGGTCACCAAAGGGTCAATCTTGTTGTGTCTGCTACTATCAGCAGTCTTCAGTCTTTGTAGGCGCGGGGGGGGGGGGGGGGGGGGGGGGGGCCTCCAAGGGCCAGCCTGGTTTTTTTTTTAGCTAAACTCCAAACAGCAGCATGGAAGGGACTGTGGAGTGAAGGAGGGATCGGAATGGCAGCAGTCATCAGTAGTGTCATAGTTAGATGTTCTGATAGATGTTGTGACAGTCATCAGCAGTGTGACAGTCATCAGCAGTGTGACAGTCATCAACAGTATGACAGTCATCAGCAGTATGACAGTCATCAACAGTGTGACAGTCATCAACAGTGTGACAGTCATCAGCAGTGTGACAGTCATCAGCAGTGTGACAGTCATCAGCAGTATGACACATCAGCAGTGTGACAGTCATCAGCAGTGTGACAGTCATCAGCATTCATCAGAGTTGTGACAGTCATTAGCAGTGTGACAGTCATCAGCAGTGTGACAGTCATCAGCAGTGTGACAGTCATCAGCAGTATGACAATCAGATGTGTTGTGACAGTCATCAACAGTGTGACAGTCATCAACAGTGTGACAGTCATCAGCAGTGTGACAGTCATCAGCAGTGTGACAGTCATCAGCAGTATGACAGTCATGTATGACAGTCATCACAGTGTGACAGTCATCAACAGTGTGACAGTCATCAGCAGTATGACAATCAGATGTGTTGTGACAGTCATCAGCAGTGTGACAGTCATCAGCAGTGTGACAGTCATCAGCAGTATGACAGTCATCAGCAGTGTGACAGTCATCAGCAGTGTGACAGTCATCAGCAGTATGACAGTCATCAGCAGTATGACAATCAGATGTGTTGTGACAGTCATCAACAGTGTGACAGTCATCAACAGTGTGACAGTCATCAGCAGTGTGACAGTCATCAGCAGTATGACAATCAGATGTGTTGTGACAGTCATCAGCAGTATGACAGTCATCAGCAGTGTGACAGTCATCAGCAGTACAGTCATCAGCAGTATGACAGTCATCAGCAGTATGTCATCAGCAGTATGACAGTCACCAGCAGTATGACAGTCATCAGCAGTATGACAATCAGATGTGTTGTGACAGTCATCAACAGTGTGACAGTCATCAACAGTGTGACAGTCATCAGCAGTATGACAATCAGATGTGTTGTGACAGTCATCAGCAGTATGACAGTCATCAGCAGTATGACAGTCATCAGCAGTATGACAATCAGATGTGTTGTGACAGTCATCAACAGTGTGACAGTCATCAGCAGTGTGACAGTCATCAGCAGTGTGACAGTCATCAGCAGTATGACAGTCATCAGCAGTGTGACAGTCATCAGCAGTGTGACAGTCATCAGCAGTGTGACAGTCATCAGCAGTATGACAGTCATCAGCAGTATGACAGTTATCAGCAGTGTGACAGTCATCAGCAGTATGACAGTCATCAGCAGTATGACAGTCATCAGCAGTGTGACAGTCATCAACAGTATGACAGTCCATCACGCAGTGTGACAGTCATCACAGTTGCAGTCATCAGCAGTAGACGCAATCAGAGTGTGACAGTCATCACGTTGACAATCAGATGTGTGTGAAGCAGTGTGAGCCTAGACTGTGCCCCTTCTACCGCTGACACGATCTCACAACACCCTCCCCCCACGACCATCACCCCACCTCCTTCTTTCTTACCTATCCCGCATCCCCCCCCTCCCTCCCTCCCTCCCTCCCGGAAGAACGGGGGAAGAGGAAGAGGGGGGAGGGGGGAGGGACGGGGAGGGACCTAGAATCCCCCAGCAGGTGGTTAAGCAGTGAGTCACCAGGTGTTGACAGAGGTCATGTATATGGTTCAACTCCCCCCT
The DNA here is from genome assembly GCA_028751875.1 of Rapana venosa. Classification (NCBI taxonomy): domain Eukaryota; kingdom Metazoa; phylum Mollusca; class Gastropoda; order Neogastropoda; family Muricidae; genus Rapana; species Rapana venosa. The sequence goes on from CM054141.1 coordinate 2,254,237, forward strand.
CCCTGTGTCCTATGCTGTACTCTGCCCCCTCTCTCTCCTCTCCTCTCCCCTGTGTAATGATAGAAGGAAGTAGCGGTGTGCGCACCTTCACAGGCCAAGTGCATTGCACTGCACTGGGACGTGCAGCACTTCACATTAACACTTCGCACAGTGAATGGATGTCCTTTTCTGTTGGTTTTTCTTTTTTTAATCTTTGTGATTCATCGTCACCTTTTATTTCTTCTCCTCTCTGCCTGCTTCTTTTGTCACTTTTGCATTTACCCGAAAAAGAGACGTGTTAGTATTATTTGTGTGTGTGTGTACGTGCAGAGTGCACAAATGTATGTATGTGGTGGTGAATACAACCAGTTTGTGAGAGTATGTGTGTGTGTGTTGCTCGTGTGTGTGTGTGTGTGTGCTCGCGCGTTTGTGTGTGTGTGTGTGTGTGCGTGCGTGCGTGTGTGCGTGCGTGTGTGTGTGTGGTGTGTGTGTGTGAGTGTGTGTGTGTGTGTGAGTGTGTGTGTGTGTGTGTGCGCGCGCGCGCGCGTGTTATGTGTGTGTGTGTGTGTGTGTTGTGTGTGCGCGTGCGGGCGCATGTGTGTTTCTGAATGAAGTGTTAAGTACACTGGTACATGTTCACCCGCACGCGTGTGTGTGAAAATGTTAGCTTACTGCTTCCAGAGCACATAGGCAGAAACAAGAAGGCCAGTCACGAAGAAGGCTGTGTGCAGGTAGAAAGAAATCATAATAATATATATATGATACGAGAGGGATACACTGTTGAGGTACTTACTTGAGTGTGTTGAGGATTTCTTGAAGCCTCAGACCTGCAACATACACAAACACACACAAGTTATCCCTTAGTCACTCCACCCTCAACCAAGTATTTTAACTGCAAACGTACTGGTACCCTACCCCCCCCCCCCCCCGGCCCCACCCATCTTTCTCTCTCTCATTCCCTGTATCTCTCTGTGTATAATTCATACACGTGTGTGTGTATGTGTGTGTGTGTGTGTGTGTGTTCGATTTTGTTGTTCACTTTAAAGTGATATTAGACGTACGTGTGTGTGTGTGTGTGTGTGTGTGTGTGTGTGTGTGTGTTGTGTGTGTGTGTGTGTGTGTGTGTGTGTGTGTGTGGTCTTCGATTTTACGTCTGTTCACTCTCAGTGATATTAGACGAATGTGTGTGTGTGTTGTGTGTGTTTGTGCGCACGCGCGCGCGCGCACCCTTGTGTACGTGCCTGCATGCGCAGACTTTTTTCGCTCGTGTGCGTATGTATGCATTTATGTATGTATGTGTGTATGTGTATGTTTTATATTATATATATATATATATATATATATATTATATATATATATATATATATATAATATATTTTGTGTGTGTGTGTGTGTGTGGTGTGTGTGTGTGTGTGTGTGTGTGTGTGTGTGTTTCAGAATCTATTGACTATACCAACTCTTGATCTGTATTTCGTTCAAATTCTTAGTGTGGTAATCCTATGGCTGGCTATCTCTCACTGCAAATCATGCATGTTCATTTACAATACTGTACACCTTGTCTAATACTTAGTATGCTGATCGCATGGCTGGGTTTCTCTCACTGCAAATCATACATAATTATTCATTTACAACAGTATACATCTTATCAACACACCGGATAGCAGCACCATAGTGGAAAACCTGTGCTTAACACTTCAGGTTTTTTTAGATACATATTTTTGCGTAAGTGTCGTCGTCGTTATTGTCTTCTTCAACATCATTTTCATCCACGTTATCAGTAGTGCACCATTAAAATCACATAGCCCCTATCCTCATTGAACAGCACCCTCCTACCTCTGTGAATGTCTCCACCTGTACACCCCTTCTCGTTTCCTTCGCTCTGCTGCAGATTCCTTGTGCTTACAAACACCTAGATTCATCCAGTCCACTGTTGGCCGTCGCTCTTTCTCTGTTTCTGGTCCATCGATTTGGAATGGCCTCCCTATCTCTCTTCGGCAAAGACCTTCTTGTGACACTTTTAAATCTGGCCTCAAGACATATTTGTTTCAAACCTAAGAATTTCCTCTCCTTGTTTCATTTCATAGCTATCCCTGCTTTTCAACAGCCAAAAATTCCATCACCCTGCCAAAGTGTATAACGTGTGTGTGTGTGTGTGTGTGGTGTGTTGTGTGTGTGTGTGTGTGTGTTGTGTGTGTGTTGTGTGTGTGTGGTGTGTGTGCTTTGGATTGTTAGAACTATTAAAAGAAGGCCAAAAAGATGGATGGAAGTTCAGACAGGCTGTGGGTGTTAGGCAAAGGAGTTGATTTTGAAGATCCAAGGAGATTTGAGGTGAGGGAAAAAAGAGATTTTATGGATGTAGCACAGAGAACTTGGGAAGAGTAGTAGTCTGTCTTTGCTGAATGGATTAAGAGTTTGACTTTGTTTATTTGTTTTCGGAAAAGTGTTTGTTGACTTCGGTTTTTGACTTCCGCCACTGCCATTCTAGTTGCTGGCTTTTGTGCTTGTCTTGGGTATACCATGGCGCACAGGGTCTGTCAGGGAGGAGATGGTCAATAGGAGGTGCATGCTCATCAAGCAGTTGGCGGAGAATAGTGTTATAGTAATCAGAGAGGTCAGTGTGGTCAGAGGTTTGTGAAAAACGTTCGGAAGCTTGTGAAGAGAAGGTATGAATGTCTAAGGCTTTAAGATTGCGATGAGTAACATATTTCTTCTTTCTGACAGGTTTTGTGATGTTGAGATGGAAAAGAATGGCGGAATGATCAGAATGCAGTTCGTTGGTGACAGAAACAGATGTGACAAGATTAAATGAAGCATTAGTAATCAGCCAGTCTAAAATATGACCAGATCTGTGCGTTGCTTGTTTACCAGTTGGGAGAGAGAATGGTTGGACAGAGAAAGAGAAAGACGTTTGACATCTGGAGAAGACTGGTTGTCGAAATGGAAGTTGAAGTCACCAAGAATTATAAGTTTAGTGGGAGAGAGGCTGTAGTGGCTGTGACTGGAATTCTTGGTGAAAAAGAGAAGATGTCAGATTGTTTTTACGGCTGAGAGGTGGACGGTAAAGGCAGCAGAAAGTAATAGAGTGGCCAGGTAGGTTGAGATTGATTTCGCAAACTTCAAAACATTCATGTGAGAATTGAAGGTTGTGACTGAAAGAAAGAGACGGTTCCAATGTGTCTTTGAGAATGATGGCAATCCCACCTCCTCGAGAGATTCGGGGAAAAGAAATAGTTTTATATCCAGGAGGAGTCAGCTGTTTTATTTTTGGCTTATGGCCATGTGATTTAAGCCAAGTTTCGGTGAGGAAGGTTAAGTCAATGCTTTTTTCAGAGATGAAATCAGAAATGTAGTCGGCTTTTCCATTTGGACAGACAGACTGCACATTGAAAAAACAAACTTGAAGGAGATCTGAAGGAGGTGGAGAGAGGTTGAAGATGAAAGTGGTGAGTTTGGACAAGAATCAGAGGAAGAGGATGAAGGCGATGGTGGAGATGCGGCTAGCGGAAGAACAGGCAAGAGTTTGGATGGTGAATTGGGAATAGAAGATGGTGAAAGAACTGTGCTAATCAGAGAATCAGTGTTTGACACACATCATGATACACATCATCATCAGAACAAAAAAGATTGTCAGAGTCACAAACAACAGAACAATCAAAAGCTGAAGAGGCGGGTGGGCGGCAGCATGGGGAAGAAGCATTGTCAGGGGTTACAGAAATGACGTCAGAGGTGAGGGGGAGACACCGGAGAGGGAAGCCCACCACTGGCGATGACGTTGGCCTGCCCGTGTTCCCTGTCCGGTTTTGCAGCGATGAATGCCTAAGTTTGTTACATGCTGCTTAATCTCAGGAGCAAGCATGTACTGTTTTTGACAAAACTCAGGTGCGAGCATAGCTCTAATGTCCGCGGCTCTCACTGCCATGGTAGCAGAACAACACACACTAGACTTGATTGGTGGGGGTGGTGTCAGTTCGTGAATCACGTGCAATTTGTTGAACGGCAGTAGGGTCAGATTAAAGTGTGTCACGAAGACCAGCACAGTCAGGTAAACACAATTCATAAGTCATGCAAATTTTGAACAATCAAAGATGAAAATTATACATCGAAATAATAACAAAGAAAAGAGACGGTAGACAGACAGGGACAGAGGAAGCGGGTGGGGTGGGGTGGCGTGGGGTAGGGGAGGCTTTAGATTAATGTTTAGAACAAGATGGCATAAAATGACAGATGTGGAAGAAAGAGCATAGTACACAGTATCTCTTGTTCTACAAAAGGTGTTTTTTTATTGACCGACTATCCCTACATAACTTGTTCTCTGTTTTTCCCCAAGAGGTTCCACGCTAACGTCACACACGTACATCCCTGAGGGAGATCCACGCACGTTGTGTTTTGCTTTCCTTTTTGCCTGCTCTCTCCCCCCCTACCTAGCTCTCCAGTGAAAGGCGGCAGGTCTGGCCAAGCCGAGCTGAGCCCTATCAACCATCACACTGTACTGTGCCCATGCCCTATCTCCTCAAGGGCTTGGCAAAAACAACTTTCAGGAGGGAGGGGGGAAGCAACATTCTTGGCGGCTATAACATGGTGTCTGTCAAGTGTGGTACTGTTTACTCCTGCCAGCTATTGCTCCTTTGTCTCCCTCCCTCCCTCCCTCCACACAGCACGGACTTTACAACAAAAATGTTTTTCGGATTCATGCTTATCACGTGACCGAATTTTAAAAAATCCCCAAAATAAAACAAACCGAAAAAAGAAAACCAAACCAAGTGTGGTGGTTTAGGAACCAAAAAAGCAACCCACAATGAATATTTTGGCAAATAATTCAGCCGACCGTTGTGGGCTGTTAAACGTGCTGAAAACACCCAGGAAAAACATAACATTTCCTTCTCAGATTTACGTACAAGAAAAATCTAACAAATAACATGTAAATTGTATCAAATCAATCCAAGTACTCCTCCCCCTTGCTCGGGGTTTTGATGTTATGAGCAAACGAAAGCTGCCGTCAATCTTCAATCTACCTTGCTTCACATGTTTAGACTGTGTCCTCGCCACGAAACTGGAGAAGGGCAAGAGAGAGAGGGGGGAGAGGTTTTTTGTGTTGTGGCTGTAGGTAAAAACGTGATCAGTCATCGCTGGGCACCTCGCCGTAGCTGGAGAAACCTGTTTGGAGATTTGGGTCATATTTCACTCCTCTCTTCTGCTTTCTTTTCGTTCTTTCTTTTTTTCTTTCTTTTGCTCTGTCACTTCTCTCTCTAACTTTTTCTTTTCATGAGAAAACTGATCTCATCACAAACTGTGTCACCAGTGTGCATGGCTACAGGGTGTGTAGTGGTGTGTGTGTGTGTGTTTCAGTGTCGTAGTCGATTGTATTTCTTAATGCACAGAAACAGAATGTAATGTGCCTGCCGTACCCTAGAACAAAATAAACACATGGCTAAAGGTATATAAGACGATAACACAGCTAAATGAAAAGAAACATAATTTCAAACAGTAAAACAGAATGTTATTTCGGCCGAAGGCCCATAGACCGGCTATCCCGTTCTGTAGCTTTAAGTAACATATGTTTACACCTGTGACAGGACGCTAGTTGTCGCAGATACTCCAGCAGAGCTGTACCCTTGTACACTGGGAGGATGAGGAAACAGTAAAAGTGTCTTAAGACAAACACCGAGCCGAGCGGGGATCAACCGGACTTGAACAATATTATGAAAAAGGTAAAACTAAGGATCTCTTTGCTCTTGGAACTGGTGCAATTTCGTGTAATTATTTGAAAAGGCAGAAACACACACACAACACACACAAGAACACACAAAAAAAGCACAAAAAAAAAAAAGAAGAAGACCCCCCCCCCCCCCCTCTAAGGCACAAACAGCAGGCCACTCCCACCCGAAAACGACCCCATCAGAAGAAAATAAATTAAAGCGAACAAAAAATGAGAAGAGCGGGGCGACAAAAAGGGAGAGCTCTGAGGGAAAGATCAAAGAGGGGAGGTAATGAGGCAGGGGCAAATAACTCCACGCTGATGTGCACACAGGCAGTGGTAAGGCTCACGTCACGTCTAGCGCGGCAGGGCTGGCTGGCTGTAGTCACGCTCTATCAGTGTCACGGCTCTTCTGGCTTCAGTCACCAGGCACGAGGCGTTGTCAACATGATCATGAATGTCACGCCCCGATGACGTTCACTGCCTCATCTTGGAGCAGCCAGCATTGCTTTCTTTTCTTTTTCTGTTTTTCCTCCTCCCCTTCAGGATAATTGCGTTTGACTGCCTGCTATCTCTGATCGTAGTTGTTTTTTTTGGGTTTTTTAAAGAGGGTTTTCTTTCTTGTTTTCGTGTTTTTGTTTTCAGTTGCTTGTTTTTTGTGTTTTTTTTAAGGCTGTTACACTTCCCTGTAGCTTTTCACGTGGCTATGTGAAGAATTTTTTTTTTCTGTTTGGAGTTTAAAATAGTTACACTTCATACGTCGACCGTTTCTGTGGTGGACTGTCGCAACAGTGTCAACATATGACGTTCTTCGCTATTTGATTGATACCTGTCTTCTTTTGCATGCCTCTTCTCTTTCTTTTTCGTTTCTTTACCTTCTTTTCTTCATGTTTTGAGAGGTGATTGTGTGACAAGCTTCAATGCAATCTCTCTCTCACTGCCTTGATAAACGATGATGTCATAACTGCTCTCTCTCCTGAACTAAAAGTAAAGGTAAAGGAGTCCCATAACCTATAAGGTCGTAGGGGAGCCAGGCGTCAGAGACCTCACTTCTCTAGGGCCTGCATATTGAGGGCAGCGCCCATCTCCTCTCCCTCGCTGCTTTACCTTCCCTGACCCTAAAGAGGGCAGGTACCCATTTACAGCAGGGTGAACTGGGGGAACTGTACTGAAGCCAAGGCGCGCAAACGGTCACCCATCCAACTGGTAACCACGCTCGACGCTGCTTAACTTGGCTGGGGGAAAGCGAGTGCTCTGACCACTGAGCTATCCCGTCCCCTGAACTACAGGTCAGGTAAACTGACACCTGTCTGTTTTTACTGCCGTACTGAGCCGTGGGCGAAATTAATGGGACTGACAGCTATATAAATACACATTCTGAGAAAATATGCGTAATTGATTTTTTCACAACACAAAATGTTATGTAAGAAGATTTTAGGTGGTATCCCTAAGAAAGCCTCTGGTCTAGTAATGGTGATTAGTAGAGTCATCAGTAGATTGTGTTTAGTCCTGTAAAATGGAATGTTGTAATCAGTAGATTGTATTTTGCACTGCTAGGATGGTCATCACATCACCATCATCAGCAGATCGTCTTTACTCTAGAAAAATGTAGTACCAGTCGTCATCAGAAAAAATATCTTTAGTCAGCAGAGTGTACTGATACAATGCTGTCAACAGGTAGTATGTTCTTTTCGAGTGAATAAAATAGCTGATTCATACATCAAGTATGAGCACAGCCAGAAAAGCAACAACAACAAAAACTTTAAAAAATATGAATGATTGCCTCAACTTCAAGACAAAACTTAACTGGCCAACCAACCATCCAGGCAACCAACCAGCCAGGCAACCAGCCTGTCCCGTAACACCCCCCCCCCCCCCCCCCCCGCAACCTATCCACCCAGGAACCAACACCCAAGCCACCACCCCAGCCTGCAAGTGAGAGACAGCAGGGGTGGTGCAGGGACGGCTCACCGAAGAACTCGTTACGGAGTCGGATCCTGTCCTTCAGATTGGTGGTGTAGATGATGAGGCAGTTGAGGAGCTCCAGCAGAATGGTGGTGCACGCCTTCTTCTCCGAGGCCCGCAGCTCATCCACGATCACGCTGAACCGGTACTTCTTCTTCTGCACCGTCTGCAACACACATAGCACAACGTCAGTATATCTGATGGCAAGAATGAGCCACAAAACCGCTATGTCTGGTGGCAAGAATGAGCCACAAAATCACTATGTCTGATGGCAAGAATGAGCCACAAAATCACTATGTCTGATGGCAAGAATGAGCCACAAAATCACTATGTCTGATGGCAAGAATGAGCCACAAAATCACTATGTCTGATGGCAAGAATGAGCCACAAAATCACTATGTCTGATGGCAAGAATGAGCCACAAAATCACTATGTCTGATGGCAAGAATGAGCCACAAAATCGCTATGTCTGGTGGTAAGAATAATCCACACAACACAAAGTCAGTATGTCTGATGGCAAAAATGGCCCATGATTTCACAAAAAAGCATGAAAATGGTGGCTCAAGATTTGGTGGGGACGGGCGGCGCCCATCAAAGAGGAAGAGGTTAAAGACTGAAACATGTTCTAGAAAGGGGGCGGGATGCTCTCCTCTGGAGATCTTCCCCTCTCCATCTCTTCCATTAAGTTTCTTTTTTCTCTCAGAGATAGGGTCAACTGAACAGTACAGGTGAGCCCTCTGCCAGATCAGAAAGAGCTCACAAACTGGCCGCTGTACTTGCAGTGATCGGAATTCTGTTCTTTTCTGTGGCAGCTGTACTTGCAGTGATCGGAATTCTGTTCTTTTCTGTGGCAGCTGTACCTTGCAGTGATCGGAATTCTGTTCTTCTCTGGGTTTTATTTTCACACATTATTTTTAACATTACGTGTACGCGCTCGACGCATGAACACCCGCGTGTGTTTCTCTCTCTCTCTCTCTCTCTCTCTCTCTCTCTCTCTCTCATACACACACCACAGACACACACAGACACACACACAGACAGACAGACACACACAGACAGACAGACACACACAGACAGACAGACAGACAGACAGACAGACAGACACACACACACACACACACACACACACACACCATAGTGTTGTAAAAGCCTGAGGACAAAGGCCGGCAGTTGTATACCCGACTAATGATGGCTCTAACCAGGAGCAGATAATTACTTCGTCTCCTCTTTCCCTCCCCTTCTTGCTTCACTGTCTGACGTCAAACGAGAGAGAGAGAGAGAGAGAGAGAGAGAGAGGAGAGAGAGAGAGAGCTGCAATGATATATATACCTATCTGTATCTGTCTCCTACCCAGCGTCCTTGCAGGGGCCTGTGAGGTCAACGTACCCTTGAATTATAGTGTAGTCTCAGTCATCCATCCACGGGTCGCTAACTTTGCCATCACCCCACCCTCCCTGTGTCACTGTACGCTGCTCTGCTGTGCTCTGCTGAGGTACCTACTTATGTAATGCATACCACCGTTGCTGTATGTACGTTTTTTTGTACTACGCTGTGCTACACTGATCAGTATTGCGCAGCTTTGTAATATCGTGTACCTTCCTGTACAGCACTGCGCTGTATTGTCCTGTATTACTACAACATATGTCTGTACTGAATTTCCAGCCTCTTAAACCAAAGATTCAAAGCCTGAAGTACTCTCAGACTATGACAGCATTGGCAGCTGAAGACCATAATTATGGAATGGCAGAACCAGCTCAAAGATCAGACTAGTGCGGTCCTTGGCTACCTTGGTATTCATATATAGCTTCTTTTTTTTGGCCTGTATGAGCCTTGACAACAGACCTAGAGAAGAGAATACAAGCCATGGAAATGAGATGCCACCACAAACTCCTCAGCATCTGCTACAAAGGTCAGATTACAATGTAGAAGAGAGGATAGAATCAGGAAATCATCAGACCCTATGAAGCCCTCTCAACCACAGCGACGAAATGAGAATATGGATTGGTATGGGCTTGTCTATCAATCAACAATACTTGGCAGACTGGACAGGACCGAGGATGAGTGAAGTACTGAGAGAGACAGAAGACTAAGAAAGATGGAGAGGGTGGCGGGTTGTGGTCGAGTTACCCATGGTACTATTACCGTCAAGAAGACTACAGGGTAATTATGTCATGTCCGCAAAAAATTCCTTCTCGTCATAACGTGGTCCATAGACCTGTGTCACATAGCTTATCTGTTTTAGGAACCCTGAAAAAGCTTGTCACAACAGATTTTTTTTCCTCAGCAAGAGCTCCGAGGTTCATCAATGGTGAGATTTTTACGTGTGCAACCGGTCCCCCCCCCCCCCCCCTCCATTTAGGTACCCGCATTCCAACTTCTGGGGATGGTGTCCAAACACACCTGTGCGCATGCGGGTGGGTTTTTTTTATATAAAGAAAAAGAATTGTCATCCGTTCCCACGGGCACAAAAGGGTCTACTCTTGGGAAGGGTGGAACGGAATTTCTCAATTTATATATTAAAGTATTCTTGAGACTTGAGGGGTTTTAACGTGTGCGCAAGATGTTCGATTTTCTCGTCTAACTGGTAAGAAAGGGCAAAGCTATGAATCGAGCCCAGAGCCTCATGGTTACAAAAACTATGGAGGAAAAACACAAAAATGTTGACACTGTATGATGGGAAAATATCTGTCTTCTACTAGCACTTGCTTAGGACTCTACTGACTGGAATGGTCGAGTTCCTTATACGTATGATTTATCCAGTACACGTCGTTATAATGCTGGCAACGACATGTGATTTATCCAGGACATGTTTTGTACCGTAGGCAATGACGATATTTATTCAGCACGCGTCATCATAAGGTAGGCAGCCAACAGGCGTGTATAGTTCAAAAATGAGTGAAGCAGACTTTTTGGTATCCGCCTTATTCAAATATTCTTTGGCTGCAAAGTCAAACCTTGCTTTCTATTTCATTTTCCTTTGAGACAGAGAGAGAGAGAGAGAGAGAGAGAGAGAGAGAGAGAGAGAGAGAGAGAGAGAGAGAAGGCACTCAGTGACATGGAAGGAAGAGGATGGAAGACGGTGTAAAGTGGGTCTGGAATGCTAAAAAGACAGCACTGTAAGACAACCATACAATTATCCTCTCAAATGACACTTAAAACTAATGCACTACACTTAACATTTTTGCGCTCGTGTGCTTGCATACACAAGAACACAAGCGCGCGCACACACATACACACACACACACACTCACAAGAACACACACACACCACCAACAGCAACAGCAACATACACTTAAAAGATTTTTTTGTTTTTACAAATCATACACATAAGAGTGTCTATACTTTAAAAACGATACACGGTCGTACATTCATTCTTAAACAAACAAACGAACGAACACACACACACACACACACACACACACACACACACACGCTAACAATAATTCATATAAGTAGTAGACGGTCTTTGGTGTCTGTTCTGTTTTTAACTATTGCAAGTACTTGGTATTTTGCATCAACGAGTAGGAAGAGTATTCCATTCATGTGGACCTGAGAAAACTGGATTTATACAGATCAATACGCAGGTAGGAAAGAGAGAATTTCTGACGGTTTTTTGTTTGTGACTTTAGGGAACTGATAAGGTTAAGTCCGTCATGCGATCATGTTTTAAACATGGGAGACAAAAATAAGAATGTGTGAGGAGGGAAGAGAGTTACAGAGAGCCCAGGACAGATAAAGAAGATCAGTATTTGATAACTGTACTACAACTGTTTGATTATATATATATATATATATATATATATATATATATATATATATATATATTATATATATATATATATATATATATAATCCCACTTTCAGTGAGTTGAAAAAATTCATTTTTGCTCCACACAAAAGAAGCAAGAACTTTGCTCAGGACCAAGTAGCGACACACTTTACATGACTCTGTTTCTCCAGCCATGCAAAAGCAGCATGAAGATTTCTTCAGTAAACGGTTTTATTCCCCCTTTTTCTTTCTAAATATATAACGGCTATGAATGGGGGTGAGTTAGCACTTTTTCTTCCTTTCTTTCTTTCCCACAAAAGAAGAAGAAGAAGAAGAAGAATACAGTAAAAAAACAAAAAACAAAAAAAGGACAAGGAACGACTTCAAAAAGCGAACGCACAACTTTTGATCGGCAGAACTGATTTAAATTTATAAAAGCAAAAGAGAGCAAGTATTGAAAGAGCAAAAATAGATCTCCAAACTGAGTCTGAATCAACAACAACAACAAAGCTGTAATAAAAGTTGACTGAACGGTCGATGACACAGTCACATAGGTCTGTCTGTTTTTCTTGTGCCTCTTTTCTGTTCTCATATCAAAGATGGTGACGATATGTTCAAAGAAATGCTTAATTCGTTGTTAGTCTATCGACAAACATATCTGTGTGGTAAAGAAATCAATGAAAAGAAATAGGAAGAAACATAGATAGATTATATAAATTCGATGCCTGGTCAACTTGGACCTCCTGTAAAGAGTTTGATCTACACATGTATATTAGTGTCTTATTCCCTTCATCTTTATTTTATTCTCTCTCTCTCTCTCTCTCTCTCTCTCTCTCTCTCTCTCTCACACACAGAACACAGAACATCTTGCGCACACGTTAAATCCTATTCCGCTTTTCGTAAGAGTAGGCCATTGTGTGCCGACGGGAACAGATGACAGAATTCACAAAAACGCATACACACGGGGACTAGATGTAAAAAAGCACATGAGTGCTTATTCCATTATCCTCGATATAAAAGAATAAAATTAAAATAAAATTTAAAAAACACACATTCACACACGCACACACAACACCTTTCCTATTCAACATGGCCATTGGCCTTTTCTGACCGC
>CM054141.1:2271758-2316758 GCA_028751875.1 Rapana venosa
CAGTGATCAGTCAGTCGCCGGCACTGACAGGCACATCCAGGCACACAACACACACCAGACAGGCCCGGGCCATTCTGTGGCCCCCTCCTTCTCCCCCCCCCCCCTCCACTCCACCCACTTCCCCCTCCCTCACAGCCCTGACCATCCAAGGTGCCGGAGTCAGCCAAGACCTGTGTGACGAGGCGTGACTCCTGGGTTGTGACCGATCCTTCAGTGATTAAGGGCACCCACAGAAAACCCGCCACAGTGATGTGGCTGAGTGGTGTGTGATCAGTTCGGCCTCTCTGCTTTCTTCTTCTTTATCTTCATTTATCCCATAGTCTAGTATACTTGTTAGGGCACCACTGAAGATGTTGCAACCTGCTTTACAGCTCCACCAAACCGCAAACAACTGCAGTGCATGTATGCACGTCAAACGGCCCAAAGTAGTGGAAGGTAGGGGGTAAACAGCCACCAGGACCCCATCTTCATTACCAGTGAAGAATATAGGCTGTGTTTGTCTCCGTGTTTTGTTTTTGATAGTCAGACTCTCATGACATCCGTCCAGTGCAGTCTTTGATTCCAGCAGGGCAAGTTCACAAACTGACAATGAACCCTGGTGTCCCTTATCAGTGCTGGTCAGCTGGACTTGCATCATCTCAGGTCAACATGACCTCAGCAAGGCGGTATGTGGCAGCAAGAGTCACCGTGACTCCTCTCACCCGTTTTCCCTCCCCTCCACACCCCACCCTCCGGATATGATAGGTCACAGGTTCGAGCCACCCTAGCAGGCAGGTCATTCATTAAAATGGAGATATCCAGCACCTGTAATGTAATCAATGAACCTGACTGACACTAAGGAAGTGGATGGATGCTTCAGCACGTCTCTGTGTTCAACACTTCCTGGTGCGGACTTCAGCTTTCCGCTCTGTACCTACACCATACCACACTGTCCGTACACAGGCTATTTTCAGCTGCTTTCCTGCTCTTGGCCACGTTACCGCATAGGGCGTGTCCCATCTCCGCCTCCAATTTAGTCATATAATTAGATAGATAGACAGACAGACAGACAGGCAGGCAGGCAGGCAGACAGACGGACAGAGATAGATATATAGATAGATAGGTAGGTACGTAGATCAATAGATCGAACGATAGAAAGGTAGGTAGGTAGGTAGGTAGATAGATAGATAGATAGATAGATAGATAGATAGATAGATAGATAGACAGACAGACAGACAGATAGACAGACAGATAGACAGATAGACTGGCAGATAAATAGATAGACAAACAGACAGGCAGGTCTATAGACAGACACAGACAGAAAGATAAATAGATAGATAGACAGATAACTAGACAGACAGATAGACAGACAGATAAATAGACAGGCAGACAGACAGGCAGGTCTATAGACAGACAGACAGATAAATAGACAGACAGATAAATAGACAGACAGACAGATAGGCAGGCAGACAGACAGGTAGATAGATAGATAGATAGATAGATAGATAGATAGATTCAGTTTTGACAACTTGACTGATGAAGCCAAAATTGTTCTGTCTCATATACCATTAGTCACCAAGCCAGAGGACACCCTTTCACTATGGATGCTACATCACAATACTTTTTCTATCTAATCAAAACTTCTATGACAATTCCTTACTGCAGTAAGGAAGATCTGTGTCTTTGTATGTGTTGCTAGCTGTTAATGCACCATGGTGGCATCTCCTGTGTGCAGCATCTACGTGTGTTTTGTGTCAATCAACGTGTTCTGGGCAGTGGGTCAGTGTTCCAGTTAATAACTCACAATATTGCCCAGCACAGAACGCTGTCAACGGCAGATTTTGAAAGATCAGTGACATTTCATTCACAGATGATATTACACAGAGCTATTAGCATGACTATTTTCAATGAATAGATTTAAAACACAATACCCCACCCAATAGTTTTTTTAACGTGAGATTGTTATTTTAAGACAAAAACCTAAGACCTGAGTTGCAGAACTGTGACGTGCACACTGATCTACAAAAATCAGCAAATACCTACATAAGGTGCCTGAAACATTCATACACTAAAAAAAGACACATATCAATCAGCAAACTAACCAATCAACAAACAATCCATTACGTCATGAATGAGTGAATGAATACTTCAATGAACAAATGTTTTGAAAGTCCACTCTACCTTTCAGAACTTACAGCCACGTAAAATATCAGTGATGCTATCCACCCAATCAGTCTTTTTGCCGCATTCACATCTCTTCTTGTCCTACCAGCCTCCCTCCTATCAAACAAGCAATCTCAATCCAGTGCTGAACTGTCAGTTTTGAAACGAACTAGGCAAAATGGGCGAAAACGAGGCCTCAGGGCGTCAGACAGTTGCTTCCCGTTTGTTATCAGTGGATTGTAGGAACCTCCACCTTCGGGCAGACTGTGTGATGTTTGGGCCACTTGAAGCTCCATGGACAGCGTGTGGCGCCCAATTTCGTGGCGACAAACAGAAACCGCCATCAAGTAAACTTAAAAATAGCGAAAGTATTACAGTGTGTGTGTTAATTGCCCTGATTTATGTGGCTGCCATGTCATTAAAGAGTTATAAATAGGGAAAATGTTTCACAGTGTGTTTTGGGGGGGCCTTGATTTACGTGAACGTAGTGTTAAAATAGTAATAAAAGTAGGTAAAGGAGTTCACGGTAGTGTTATGATAGTTATGAAAAGAAATAGTTCACTGTGGTCTTATGACAGTTACATCATATAAAAAGTAATTTACTGTGTGTTTCATTGCCCTGGTCAACATGTGAGGGCATAGGGTCTCACTGTTTACGCCGTATAGTAGGCGGTTGTCTTGGCACAGTATACTACGCAAAATGAAGCTAGCACAGTATACTATGGAAAAAAATGAAGCTGCAGTGATCAGAGAACATAAGAGTACAAAGAGTGGACAGAACACAAAGAACTGAGACAAGGTGACCGGATGAGTTTTACAGCTCAGACAGACAGAGAGAGCCCGTGGTCAGTGTAGTGAGTAGACAAACAGATAGACAGAGAATCGGTCAGTACAGGGAGAGAGGGGGGAGTGACCGCAGTGACTGACCCGACAGTGCACGCTTGACTTGCACAGGCGGCTATACAGGACAGGGACTTAATCCGAGGTGACACCCGGGGTCTTCTCCAACCTGTAGTCTCCTGCATACCTCTGCCCATCCTCCCACATCATGTACCCGTAACTACTCACACCCCTTTGAATTATGTCGCACTCCTAGTCCCTCTTAATGTTTATCCACCCGCATTTGCATGCTTATTGTTGATAGAGCTGGGTGCGCGCACACGCACATACAAAGAGTTGACATGTGTGTCCTTCCCCTGTGTATTCAGGGTGCAGGTGCAACCCGTACAACACTATCTTGTCAACACCTCGGCAGGATCCTGAGTGCAGACGCGTACACCTGTTTGTTGGGATGGCAGTCAGGTACACCCTTAATGCTCTTAACTTCTCTGATCTTTCCCGACTGCTTTATTTAGTGGGAGAGAAGGGGTATGTTCAGATCACTGCTTGCAGTAACACTGCGCAGGTAAACAAGAGCCATGTCATCCTGTGCACCTGTTTGTGTGTGTGTGTGTGTGTGTGTGTGTGTGTGTGTGTGTGTGTGTGTGTGTGTGTGTGTGTTCCAGTAAATAAACCAAGATTTTCTCGTGTTTTGAGATATTAAAAGAATTCACATTCGAATTCATCTAACAATTATTCAATCTACTTTGTGAATGCACGTGTGCGTGTATAGTGCCTTGAACATGTGCCTATTCCATGTGTCGTGGTTTATCTGATTCTGTTGACACACGTGACTCAAAGCCTAAAGGGCCGTGTGGATGGACGGACTGACCACCACTGTGACCAGATGTCTGTTCTTTCACCAGACGCTACACAGTCTGTCAGCCATTGCTCAACGTCGCCACAGACCATCGCCGCCTGCTGCTGTCATCACAGGGATGTCAAGTGGACAGGTATCAGGTTACAGGAGGGCAACGGTCTGAAGTTAATCGCCACTGGACGGCGCCACACTGGGGATATGGATGACCAAGATATCGACACAACACAGTCTTGCTGACCCACAGCGGCTGGACTTCAAAAGGCAGAGTGGACAGAGTAGGTAGGGTCAGGTCTGGGGACAGACCTGATAACCTGATTTGTGCCTAGCTGACCACCTGTCTGTACAGCCCTCCACACCACCACCCCTCCCGACCCCCTCAGCTTTGTGTAAACCGGACTGTGATGTGTATCCCTCTCTCATTCCATATTCTCTTGCCATGTCCTTCATAGACAGCCCCCCCCCCCCCCCCCCCCAGCAAGCCCACAGTAACAGGGGTGGACAAACTTGCTTATGACAGCTGATACTGTTGTGAATAGCACGGCAAATCAACAGGAGACTTCAGCGTTTCTTTTTTCTTCTTCTTACTCCTTACCTATCACACTGACCTTTATCATAGATCACATTTTTACGCATGCAATTTTTCCCCTCGTAAAGATGTCTACATATACCGACTCCAGGGCTGTATGTCTAAATATAATCACCATACAACACCAGTGGTGTCTGTGTGGCTTTCTATGTCTGTCAACTCTTCCATGCGATGACCTGCTGTGCTTCCAAAGTGGACTGGGATTTAACGGGCGAGCGTGCAAAGGTGTATGTGCATGTGGTCACCTTGGAACTTCCCTTCCCAGTCTCTCCTGAAGAACTGACGGGGGAGCTGGAGTCTGCACAGCAGTCAACTCCTAAAAACGAACAGACCCCTTCACCAGTCAACACAACCAGCGATATTCTAACCAGTGAGTTAAGTCAACTGTCTTAACCGTCTTGAGGGGGGGGGGGGGGCTCAGTTGTTGAAAAGTTAACAACGGTAAAAAGAAGACTACCCAGCCCTCATTACAACTATGGCCACTGTATTCAGGAGTGTTTCTCTCACTCTGTCAGTGACACAATCCGTAACTATAATAAAACTGTACTGAGACTTGTGATTCAATCAGGAGATTGCTCCAATGCTCCAAGCCTACACCTGACCCAGGTTGTGTCACAGGTTTGTTAGCCACAGGCCATCTCCTCTACTGTGATCACCTGTGTCCACTTCCCCTCCCTCTTCCTGTTTTCCTCTATGTTCTTCCCACCGACATACAAAAAACACCCACTCCAGGTGTGAAGGTGAACCGGCCACAAAAGGCCATGGGCTCCAAGTTGAGTATGACAAGAGATCTGAACTTGAAACCCTGTGGAGTGAGGAAAACCAATCTGCATGCTGACAATAGGCGGAGGAGAGATAAGGGGCGGCTAACTCCTGTCCTTACTCTAGTCCATTGACCTGGCCGTGGTAGCTGGTCAGCCATGCAGAAACAAGGGGGCCACACACACAAACACACAGCCGTCCTGACATCAAAGGAGACAGCAGTCTCCCTCAGTGTCTGTCTCCGCGTCTCCCCCTGTCACAACATCCCCCCACTAACAGGTCATGTCACTCACACCCTTGTTTACCTGACCTGCTTTCGATACAGACTTTCTGGCTGTATACTACCATACATGTAGTCCCGGGATGTGGGGAAGGAGACAAGGGGAAAGGGGGGGGGACCAGCCGGCTCCCTGTCAATCACCTTTCACTTCTACCTGCCACAGCCTTTCCAGTGTTGATGTAGTGGGCTCTTCACTCTACTGAATAAGCAAGGAATGTGTGGCTACTCCGTTTTAATCAATTAGGAATGTATGTGGCTACTCCATTTTCATGACTTAGGAATGTTTATGGTATAAGTATATATATGGTATAAGTTGTCGGAGGTTGATCTTGACAGCTGTCCACAACTTAACAGGCAGAACTGGAAAAACCTGATTCCCCGCGGGGATGCCAGGGGCCTGTCACTATAAATAGCATCCCCCACCTGGAAATTCTGTGCTAGGAAATGCCTCTTTCCTATCCTCATTTTTGTTTTCTTCCAGTCCCCTTCTTCTTGTCTATTTTCTGCTTTCTTGGTCCATTCTCTTGCCTTTGTTTTCCAGAAAGACTTTCCGAAGTTCGATGCCTGAGCCTGACTTGTCAGTTTAACGACAGGGCGACAAATGTTCGCTCACATGACGCAACAAAAGTTGCTGTCTGAGCCTTGGACAAAGAAAAAGAAAGAAGTAAAATCTGATTTTTAAAAAAAGGCCACCATAAATTATATGACGAAATGTGATACATTGTCGTCATAAACAACCCAACACGGTCCCTTAAACTATTGTTTTCAAACTTGTAAAACCCTTGATTTGTAACAAATAAGAGAATCCTGTTCACAGAAATGTTACACCAAGTGCTAGCTTTTTGTTTTACATCAAAGCCTTTTCAATTCATTAATGAGATGAGATGTTTTAAAGTGGATAACAAAGATTAAAGAAAGTAACCCTTAAGTGGTTCCAGCTTCAAATTTTCCATAGGACACTTGTATGAAAAAAAACTGGTAACGAAATGAAAGTAAAAATAGCAAGAAATTTAACCTTTGTGAAAAAGACAAAGATCCAACCACCCACTCTTTGCGGGAATGTGAACATATCCGTATTTTTTGAAAGCTCTTGAAAACACTCTCTGGACAAAAGCCATATTGGTTTTGTTTGGGTATGATGGCTACACCCCCCCCCCCCCCCCTTAAAAAAAGACGAAATGCTTGACTTGACTCTGTTACTAAGTCTGGTAAATTATTTTTATATAAATCACAACAGATCACAAGTAAAACAAAGTGTATAGAAATGGTTATACATACACAATGACCCAGCAGTTTCAACACGATTCTGACAAACACTTCCCCTGTGTCTCACCTTGATGAAGGGCCAGAACACACAACACTGACTCTTGATGTGTGGCCTCTGTGGTCGGCCGGGCAAGAACAAAATGAACTAAGCGACATGCAAGAGTCCACAGCAGCTACTCCGAGTGTTAGCGTTTGTCCAAAGTCAGGTGGCCTGGACAGTTGTCGTTTCTGATTCATTACCTATTCCTTCAACTGGTGCAGCCACCAGAAACTTGAGAAAGCCCCACCAGACGCCAATAGCAGGGAGAAGCCTTTCCAAGAGCACTCACGGCGCCAAATCCATGTCAACATCTGCTGGTGCCTGCTCCCTGCAGTCACCGTGAACAACACGTGCAAACCTCTCAAGGTGCTTGGTTATCAGCTGGGGTATACATAGCCTTGCTGGGGGGCAGCGATGGGAGAAATCTTTGTCAACAACTCCTGGCCTGGGGCAATGACTTGGAGTCCATGCTCACAAGCACCTTGTGCTGCCTTGCTGACTCGACTAGTCCACGTCCATACAAACACCCCTGTGGCGCCGTGCTGGCTAAACCGACTGGGACTAGTGAGAGAAATCTGCATGAACAACACACGTTATGTCACCAAGTGCACTGACTTGGAATTCACAGCCACACAAACATCTCCTAGAGTTATGCTGTGGGACTGGATGAAGGAAGCCCTGCTGGATGCACGGACGGATATATCCTCACAAACATCTCATACAGTCTGGCTAGGTGCTGAGGAAATAGATCTTCACAAACATCCACAGGCGTCTGTTTGCTCGGAAGCAGTGACAAACATCTTGTATCTCGCTGATCCGTGATCAGAGAAACCCTCACAAACCCTGGTTGTGTCTATGTAGCTGGGAGCAATGGCTTGCAGTTCACATGACCTGCAAACACAGTTTGTGGTACCGTGCACACAGTCCCAGTCAACAACCTCCATGACTTGTCAACAGACAAGGTCTGTGTACGTCATACCAGACACTCTATGAGTCAGCGGACTGAGAGGCCTGCCTATTTACTGCAGAACATGGCACACTGTTGTGGTCAGCAAGTCTATGTCCAGTTTGGTAGCATCTCTCCGGTCTGAAGGCCTACCTCTAGTCTCATAATTATCACCCCTCCTGTCTCAAATCCTCCTTCCTCCCCCGTGAGGATGCTGGAGGCCTGTCAGTAGAAGTAGCATCTCCACCTTTCAGAAACTCTGTGCTAAGAATTTCCTCCCTTTTTTTTTTTTTTATCCCTCTCTTTGTTTCTGCCTTGTTCCTGTTCTTCCTGTCTTCTTCTTGTCTACTTTCTGCCTTCTCGGTCCATTCTCCTGCCTTTTTCATGAAAGATCTAAAAGATAATTATTCTCTCCCGAACCCAAGTTTGGACGCGCTGGGCCTGACTTGTTAGGCGCTTAACAGTAGCGTAATGCATTTTCGCTAATATGACAAACAACAGTAGTTGCTGTCTGAGGGTTGGACGACAAAGAAGAAATCATCCTTCCTGTCTAAAATCATCCCTACAATCTAGAACTAATCACCCCTCCGTTCAATTATCATCCTCCTGCCATAATTCATCGAAACCTTATGGCTGTTAAAAGAGATAAGGACGGGCTTCACTTGCACAACTTACACGCCAGGTTCCATTCTTCAGATAGCTCTCTCTCTCTATTATATATATATATATATATATATATATATATAATATATATATATATATATATATATATATATATAACATATATATTCCAAAGACAAAAGACCGTTGGCAGATAAAGTGCGTAGAAAGAGAGCGTGTCTGCTGACTGTACACTATGCAGATTTGAACCCAGACTCACCTTGCATCTCTCGATGACCTGCAGGGCTCTGTTGTACCCGGCCTCCGAGTACACGGACATGGCGGCCAGTATCTCCAATATCTGCTTCTGCACAGCCACGGCCGGCCGGCATAATGCTGAAACAACAACAACAACAACACAAAGCGTTAGTTTGAGGGTGAACGTAACATTGAGTCTATATAAAAAGGTAAAGGTATCCCATAACCTATGTGGTCGTAGGGGAGCGAGGCATCAGAGACCTCAGCTTCTCTAAGGGCCAGCATATTGAGGGCAGCGCCCATCTCCTCTCCTTCGTTGCATTACCGTCCCTGACCCTAAAGAGGCAAGTACCCATTTACAGCTGGGTGAACTGGGGGACTGCACTAAAGCCAAGGTGCGCAAAAGGTCACCCATCTAATTGGTAACACTGCTTAACTTTTGAGTCCATATAACATTGTTTAATCTATGTCTACAGCAACACACATACACACACGGGCGCGTGTGCACGGGGAATGATACAATATAATATTGACAAACAAAAGGACAAAATCAGTAGAAGATATGGACTAAAGGACTCAAGACAGGCACAGAATATGTGACAGAATCAGTCATTCAGACTATACATAGAATATGTGACATTGTCGGCCATTCAGATACAGATTATGTGACACAGTCAGTCACTCAGGCACAGGATATGTGACAGAGTCAGCCATTCAGGTACAGGATATGTGACAGTTTCGCTCTGTACAGGATATGTGACAGGGTCGGTCATTCAGGCACAGAGAGAGTGTGTGACAGAGTCAGCTATGTCCAGAGTCAAGATCAGCTAATGGTGCCTCAATGACGTCACTTCCTGCTCTTTGACAGTGTGCTGCCTGTGCAAACACCACCTGTTGGTATATCCTGAATGAGCATACCATTCTGATCCCGTCCCTCCTTTAACATCTGCAGTCTGCTGTTTGTCTGCACCATTACACTAATGTACCCTCAGCTCTCCTTTCACCTTCTCCTATTTCCTATTGTACTTAGTCATGCCAGGGGATCAAGGCTCTCCAAACAGCAAACAGGACGAACTGTAGATTCAAAATTTACGGTATGTTGTCGCGGTCATAAACCATTTCCCTTTCCTTTCCTATAAAGTTTTACAGTTTTAGGAATCAGCCAAGTGGCCAAAACCCTCGGAAAACAAACACGACGCTCAAGCCAGCAAACAAGTCGATGATCCCAAGAAAAATCAACCAAAACCACTCTTCTATTTTACTTTAAAATTTTAAGATCTTATTTGCGAATTACGCTCAGAAACACTTATTCACATGTCTAATGAATCAAATCTTTTACACACGTTAAAAGCTATCTATCTATCCATCCTTCGTAGATGTGCAGGTTGTCTATGGCCGGTGCTATGGATGACACAAACACACCTAACCTGCAGTCTACCACCTGAAGGAGTTTCACCAGGTTGGACTTCCTCAAAAGACACTTCAAGGAAGTTACCGGACGGTCTCTGGAAGACTTCTGGGGGAGTTAAAGGAATATGTGAGAGTTTATTGACCTTCGAGGGCGTCCAGGATGGACCACAGTGATCGGGTTGCACTCTGTGAGAGCAAATTCACCCCCTGTTATTCCAAGACAGAAGGTAGGTAATCCTCTACCCCCTCCCCTTCCAGCCTCTCTATTATCCCTGGGGTCATCTGCTTGGTCAGGAGGCCCTGAGGCGTGGCCGCCATCTTTGTCATGACGTGCTCTGTCACCCACAGACGTTTCGCTTCACTGCCCAGCCTGCCTGTAAATAAAGGGCCGTGACCACGCCTGGCTGACCAATGACCCTCTGACCAGTCACCCGTCAACCTTTCCTCAGTCACTGTCTCTCCCAGCCTCCCTCCAATCCACCGTGGTAAAGACGTTCATTAGCTTGATGCAGGTTTTACGCCACGCTGACTGCAGCGCTGGTCTCCAGGCGGGGCGGAGGAGGCCGAAAGAAACAGGCCGCTTCTCTCTCACCCGTGAAAGGAAGTGAGTGTGGATTACGTACTACCTCTGTCCCTTCTGCTGATTTGAGCACAGTTACGTTTTGCTTAGACCCTGCACAGAACTGTCAGGCCATACACATCTAGCTCCTGCTCTGAAAATTCATTCTCTGATCAAAGTCTTGTGAGGAAGTGCTGTAAGAGATTTGCTGCTCTGGTGTTATGCCATGCATTATTATATTTACGCACAAGTAATTGCTTTAGATTTTTTCAAAGGGGGAAGGGGGGGGGGGAGAACTCTCCATTGACTTTAACAAGAAATTTTCAATCCCTAAAAATCCTATCCGATGAATAAGCACAAATTGTTATGTTACCCTACTATAGCTTCAGACGGGAGTGGTTTTACGTGGCATCATAATCTGTCTAGTGAGCTGCAGTGTACAGGAAAACAACACTCGAGGCGAGGAATAATGACTCAGACCCTAGAAAAACAGCAGTGGGGACTGTACGCTTACATATACATGGCTACAGTTCCTGCAGGGTCTCTGACCGCCACTTCTCTCCTATCCCCTCATAATTCTGACTGCTCCTCTGACAGTTTGAAGGCTTTGATAGTGTATATATGTATGAAAACAATATTCGTGATTGTAGAATATTGACACATCGTGCTGCCTCTGTGGGGATCACCCTGTTGTTTTCGGTATTCGAATACCGGAGAGGACAGGGAAGTAATCCGTTGTAAGTGATCCACACTCTGTTTATGACAGCCCTGCAGGCGGTCATTTCGGGTTTGACATAAACCCGTTATTTCAGATATTGTTTACACATCACATTGACCGTGATGTCAACATGTTGATGTTCAAACAGACCAAGTTTTCGGGGAAAAAAACATATTTACGCATATTAACCATGTTGTATTAAAAAACGCCATTTTTAGAATAGATATTTACAAAACAATTTGATCATATTGCGAGTATATATATTGAGCAATGAACAGCAAAGACAACAATGATATCTGCACAGTGTATGGCTATATCCCTGCGCTACCCACTTAACATTCGTTCTGAATGAAACAAAGCAGCACGCGGTCATGCCTGTGTCCCATCAATGATACTGATGATGTGAGGACCCTGTGACTGACAGCTGTCGTCAATCTGCCTTTCTCTGCCGGTTGGTTTGATTGTATCATAGCCCCAGCGGAGCTATCTGATTCAGGGACTATAGCATCAACCAACCATCATAAAGTATGCATATTTCTTCTGTTTAATGCCTTTGCATTGTCAGTGATATTGCCTGTGTGGCGGTGTGTGTGTGTCCATCAGCTGTGATCTACCTGTGGTTGATGGCGTTCTCATTGCTCTCCACATGGCCACAGCCAGGCCCTGATTTTCTTTTTTTCCTCAGCTGACATAACTACTCCCGCAAACAGAACGCATAAACAAACCAACAATGGATAAAGTGTCAGCGTATGCCGTAACACACACAGACATACGCACACGCGCACGCGCACACAGAGAGAGAGAGAGAGAGTAGAGAGAGAGAGAGAGAGAGAGAGAGAGAGAGAGAGAGAGAGAGAGAGAGAGCACAGATGGTGAGAGGCAGACATTTATTTATTGTTAAACCCCCCTTTCTCGTTCTCTCTCTCTCTCTCTCTCTCTCTCTCTCTCTCTCTCTCTCTCCTTCACCCCCCTCTCTCTCTCTCTCTCTCTCTCCTTCCCCCCCCCCCCTCTCTCTCTCTCTCCTTCCCCCCCCCCTCTCTCTCCCCTCTTTCTCCCTCCCTCCCCCCCCTCTCTCTCACACACCAGCCTATGCAGACATCTGCCGGTGCGGTATGTATTTCATAGCTGTCAGTCTCCTCCCTCCCTCCCTCCCTCCATTGACAGATGACAGAATAATTTGGATAGTCAGTTACAACAGCAAGCAGCTGTGTGTGTATGTTTATTTATTCATTTATATATTTTTTTAAAAACTTTATTCTTTTATATCGAGGATAATGGAATATGTACTTTTATACATCCAGTCCCCGTGTGTACGCGGCGTTGTAAATTCTGTCATCTGTTCCCACCGGCACACAATAGCCTACTCTTCCGAAAAGCGGAACAGGATTTAACGTGTGTGCAAGATGTTCTGCGTGCGTTCGCACACGGGGCTATGTGCGTGCGCGCACGCGCGCGCGCGCGTGTGTGTGTTTGAAAAGTATGTGTAACTGTACCTGTTCACCGCAAAAATGTATACCCATAAATAGAAATAGAGTAAACAGATAATGATCTTGCAATTAAAAATACAAATGAATGAAAGAAAAGGCAAGGTTTCTGCCATTTCTCTCTCTCTCTCTCTCTCTCTCTCTCTCTCTCTCTCTCTCTCTCTGTGTCTGTCTCTTGTCGTTAGTAAGACTGCCATCACAGTCTCACATTGCACGTGCAGAGCCACACTAAGACGTGACAGGCCACAGGCATAATGTGTACGCCCGCATATTATACACGACCACACTGTTAACCTTGGCATACAGTACAACTGAATGTTCGGAGGTGTACATACTGCATGCAACATCTGTGGCACTTAGCGAGGCCATAAACACACCACATGCCATACCCTATTGGAGCTTTGTCAACGTACGGAGGAAAATACAAAAAATAAATAAATATCCATAAAGTCACGCAAATATGTGTATGTTTTTATCTATTTGCTTATGGTGATTTTTTAATATATATATATATATATATATATATATATATATATACCCCATCAAGTTTATATGTGTTTTCTAGTGAATGTATTTTTTACTATACTGTATGTCTACATTAGTGTGTGTGCGTGTGCATGTGCGTGTGTGTGAGTGTGAGTGTCTGTGTGAGTGTCTGTGTGTTGTGTGTGATTTAAAAAAAAATTAATTTAAAGCTATCTTGGACTGTTTAAACCAATATGAAATGTAGCTTTCTCGTGTCTTTTCGTGATTATGACTCCTGTCAATGACGTGTCTGTCAGTATTGTAATTGCCCTGCATGGGATGATTAAAGTATTTTTCATTTGACTTGACTTAGAGAGGTAATAGTGTTCAAACCTATCAGCGACTCTAGCTGTGTATGTAAAGCGAACGGTAAGCTAACGAGACAATCCTCACGTTCACATCCTACACACTGTGCCATGAATGAGATGAACAATCTCTCTGTGCATACTGTCTGTCAGTCTGTCGTTTTGTTACAATGGGAGATCTGAAAATAACTGCCATAAAATGTTAAAAAACACACTGGGGCAGACTGGCAGACAAACACAAATACAATACACACACACAACCGCGCACGCACGCACACACACAAGCTCGCACACGCGCACGCGCACGCACGCACGCACACACACAAGATAGAGAGCTTAGTTACACACACACACACTCACACACATACTCTTTTTTTTAAAATGACAAACGGATTGATGATGGGCGGTGAGAGATCTTCAAGGGGACAGAGAGATCGTAAGACAAGGTGACATAATGACCAAAATAGTTTTAAGGACAACCACCACCATCTCCCCTCCCCTCCTCCACCATCCAGCACAGAAGAAGAGACAGAGGCAATACACATGAGTATGGGGAAGAGAGAGGGGTAAGGGCAGAGGTGACAGTTACTGTCAGACAGGTAAAGACACTGATACTTTGAAAAACAGGCACAGAGAGAGAGAGAGAGAGAGAGGAGAGAGAGAGAGAGAGAGAGAGAGAGAGAGAGAGAGACAGACAGACAGACAGACAGACAGACAGACAGAAAGAAAGAGACAGACAGAGACAGCGACAGAGAGAGAGAGACAGGGAGATAGAGAGAGAGACAGAGTGATGGCAAGAGAGAGAGACGGGGAGAGAAAGACAGACAGATACTGAGAGAGACAGAGACAGACAGAGAAACAGGCAGAGATAGATAGACAGATAGACAGACGGAGACACACAGACAGAGACGGCCAAAGACAAAAAGTGACAGAGTATTTTCGCTTCAACTGAACCTGAAGAAGAATGTCAGTCTGTCTTAACAAAAAAAGGTCACTCAATGAACTTCTCGAATATCCATCCAGGCCAGTATCTCGACTGCTCTATATCATACCACTTCGTGCCAAAGATTCCTGTAAGCCCTCTCACTGCATGCACTTGGGGATTTGCTGACTTTATCGTGGCCTGTGTGAGTCATCCATCGTTGACGTCACCTTGTCTTCCAGCGACACTCATGTCCTCACTGCAGCCTAATGGAGACAATTGTGGGCGTGTGTGTGCACATTCCGCTCTGACACCTGACAATCCACACTCTATGTCTCTCTCTCTCTCTGTCTGTCTCTCTCTATCAAACTTTAAACAAAAACCACCCCTCACATTAACACCCTCCCCCCCCCCCCCCTCAAATCCCACCACCACCAAGAGCACACTTTTTTAATGTCTCAAAACTTAAAATTTTAGCTTTGTTTTTGTTGTTATTGCAGGATTTTTTTTCATTGTTTGATGGCTTTGCTCTAGAAAAGAATTGAATAAAACTGAATATTATTTTATGTTCTACCTTTCATTATGGGGACGGGATAGCACAGTGGTCGGAGCACTCGCTTTTCCCCAGCCAAGTTAAGCAGCGTCGAGCGTGGTTACCAGTTGGATGGGTGACCGTTTGCGCGCCTTGGCGTCAGTACAGTTCCCCCAGTTCACCCTGCTGTAAATGGGTACCTGCCCTCTTTAGGGTCAGGGAAGGTAAAGCAGCGAGGGAGAGGAGATGGGCGCCGCCCTCAATATGCTGGCCCTAGAGAAGTGAGGTCTCTGACGCCTCGCTCCCCTACGACCTTATAGGTTATGGGACTCCTTTACCTTTACTTTACCTTTACCTTTCATTATATGTGAATGATATGTAAAACACACACACACACACACACACACACACACACACACACACACGATGAGGTTAAGATGTTTTGGGTTTGTTTGTTTGTGTTTTTTTCAAATTCAAACAAATCTACTCTAACTTCGATACACCTTAGTCGCACAAGCACTCCCAAACTGAAAGGGGACACAGTGGGAGGAAGGCGGGCAGAGTTCTGAAGGCCCAGTGACACCTACATAATCCCCACAGCTTTATCAGCCGACATCTGAGCACAGTGCACAGGGGGGCACCCAGTCTGTCCAAGTCCTCAGGTACACCTCTTGTCAGCGGCGCCATCTCGCCACCAAGGCGCAGGGACTTCACAGTCAGGTGACCCTGTAGCGACATCTGATGCCGGCCTGCCTGGCCTGGCACCCACCCCTTACAGCTTACCAAAGTCACAGAATCAGAGTCAGAGTTTCTGCACTGCCAGGTTCACCTGGTGGCCTCTCTGACACCCCAAAAGGGTAGGTCCCCTGTATATATGCCGGGTAGGTAAGGTCCCAGTGTGTATATCGGGTATCGATAGTGCTGGCAGCATGAGGGGCCTGTGATAGCGCCTGATCACGAACTGTACAGCTCCGTTACCTGTCAGTCAGAGCTTTGTGCATTTCCACACACAATGGGATCTTTTTAAGCAGTCCATTCTCCACCGTTATGAAAGAACGGTACGAAGGAAGGAGTCAAGTAGGACGGAGGGGGCTCTATTCCCCCCTCCCCCTCTCCCTTGTCCTGTCAGTGTAGCTATTGCTCACACCTGGTCTCTTTCAAAGGAGAAGAGGTCGCCAAGCTTTGGTGGAAAGGTCTGCTGACTGACACACAGTGGGAAGACAAAACGTGTGCAGCTTTGCGATGTACAAAGATGATTCTGAAGTGTTCCGACACACTCAGCTGTTATTGCAAGGCCTAAGTGTCAGATTCTTTCTAGCCTTCTGTGTGTGTGAGTGAGAGAGAGAAGGGGGGGGGGATAGAGAGAAAGAGAGACAGACAGACAGAGAGTCAGAGACAGAGACAGAGACAAAGCACAGAGAACGAGAGAGAGAGAGAAGAGAGAGAGAAAGAGAGAGAGAGAGAGAGAGAGAGAGAGAGAGAGAGGGGAGAGAGAGAGAGAGAGAGAGAGAGAAGACAGAGGGATCAAAGAGGAAAATCCCAGCCCATAAGCTGTTTTGGCAGGCCCAGACAAAAATACCTATGATAAATACCAGACGACAATCCCTACATCCACACTGGCCCTGCAGACACTGACAACACACAGTCTGCAGTTTCAAGTTAGTAGTTCCCTCTGTCTGTCAGCCTGTCTGTCAACACAGGGGCCCACCTCTAAGACTGTCAACACAGCTTCAAGCACAGGAACGCAAAAACTTGTCAACATGGGTACGACTGTCAAGAGGGCTCAAAGAGTGTCAAGAGGGCTCAGGGTGTCAAGAGGTGCACAGGACATGTCAAGAGCTGTGCAGTGCCAAACGCGTGAACTCAGCGCCTTTGAGAAAAAAGGAACAATAGCCCCCACCCCTGGAGAGCTCTCGGCCAGCGTCTCTCCGGGCGACGGGCTGTCATGGGACTCCCTCAAGAGTGCTCGGCAGCCCCTTCAGCCGGCTTACCGGCCACCTCAAGGTCCCTAGCCACAATAGCCCCGCTTCTTGTCAAACGCCCCCGTCATCAGGCCAATGGCATTTCTCAAGGCATGGCGCTTAAAACCAGTCACGTTCTGTCTGCAGCGTTCAGAGGGCAGGGATGGCCAGGGTCGGGTTAGGTCAGGCCCGTGTAAGTGTCGTCATCGCTGCACTGCCTCCTTAGATCATGGGGGAGATGGTGTGGCTGACGGAGATAACCCTGCTGATAACCAAACTGTAGTGCCCACGAGAGGAGCTGGAAAGTAATGGCAGGTCCTTTCCAGCTCCTCTCAACGACAACAGCTGAAGGGCATCTGCGAAAAAATCAGTTCAAGGACACGTGCGCAGAAACAACAGTTTAAATGACCCATTTGCAGAAACAATAGTTGAAGGACACATCTGCAGAAAAAGGGGACTTGAACTGACAGTTACCTCAAGATCCCCCCTGACCACTAAGCTCCACTGCCCACCCTGTTAATGCATTGTACTGACTGAATAAGCGCTGGAGCGAGGCAGCATGACGTCCCCGTTTGGAGACTTAGTGGAAGCAGTGCCATCACGTAACCAGCTTCCACCTCAGCAGTGACTGTGAAGAAGGGAAAATAGAATCAGGGTAAATCCCCAGGATCCAGCCCATGTGAAGAAGAAGAAACCTCAGAATAAATATCCGAGATGAATCCCATCCTGTCAGCAGGACGAACATGGCCTGGCCTGTTGTCATCACAGAACAAGCACGTGGCCAACATGTGACGTCCGTCCAGCCGAGTCCTCACCACGGCACATGGCCGCCAGTA
This sequence comes from Rapana venosa, assembly GCA_028751875.1. NCBI lineage: Eukaryota > Metazoa > Mollusca > Gastropoda > Neogastropoda > Muricidae > Rapana > Rapana venosa. Next base: position 2,289,590 of record CM054141.1, read on the forward strand.
TGCCTTGACCATTGCTGCTTGACCGATCAACCCCTCTCACATCTCCTCCACCCTCTCATTAACCAATCACTGCTTTCGTAACTCACGACCCCCTCCACCTTCACTTTCCATCCAGCACCGCCTTTGAGGTCATCCCTCCCACAGCTGCAACAACCTTGAAGGCTTCTGATGGACACCCGGAAAGCATGGCCCCACGCCTCTTTCCCACCCGATCAATTTTTATCCTTCTACCCTGGGTGACAGTCCATTGTCTTCATTCCCCGCCCATCCTCATTATCTCCCCCCCCCCCCCCCCCCCCTGCCGTGCTGACGATAGTGCTGAGGAAGGAAGATTAAAGCAGGAGGAGGCTGAAGGATGACCTTTGACACTGGGTCACCATGCTGCGCCACACGACCTTCCCTCAGACACTCCTCCATGTCAGCTACGATTAGTAGTGACTAACTGACCGTGGTTTGTACCACACACACACACACACACACACACACACACACACACACACACACACACACTCTCTCCTCTCTCTCTCTCTCTCTCTCTCTCTCTCTCTCTCTCCCTCCCTCTCTCTCTCTTTTATCTGTCTGTCTATCTATCTATCTGTATGTAGATAGATAGATAGAGATAGATAGATAGATAGATAGGCAGATAGATAGATAGATAAAAAAAATTTTATTTAATTTAATTCTTTTATATCGAGGATAATGGAATAAGCACTTATGTGCTCATCTGTAGGCGGTTTTGTAAATTTGTCATCTGTTCCCACCGCACATAATGGCCTACTCTTACGAAAAACGGAACAGGATTTAACGAGTGCGCAAGATGTTCTGCGTGCGTTCGCACACGGGACCTTGATTTATAGTCTCATCCGAAGGACTTTTGGGGAGAGTGGAGTCTGCACTGATGTTAACTCCAGGGTAAAATATACCCTTGAACAGGAATCGAACCCGGGTCGTCAGATAGATAGATAGATAGATAGATAGATAGATAGATAGATAGATAGATAGATAGATAGATAGATAGATATACACGTTAAAATCTGTTCCACCTTTTGGAAGAGAAGGCCATTTGTGCCGTTGGGAACGGATAACAAGATTGACAGAACCGTATGCACACGGGAACTGGATGTAAAAAGAAAAGCACATGAGTGCTTATTCCATTTTCGTCGAAATAAAAACAATAAATGAGTGAATCAATGAACACACACACACACACACACCGCAACACACAACACACACATACATACACACACATACACACAGGTGATTAAGTGTGGTCAGATGAGGCAGGTGGTGTGTGTGTGTTGTGATGTGTATAGTGTGTGTGTGTGTGTGTGTGTGTGTGTGTGTGTGTGTGTGTGTGTGGTGCAGGTGTGAGAGGTACCCCCCGGAGCTCTCATGGTCGTTCTATCCACCTGTTGTCTAATCGCCTTTTATCCCCCCCCCCCCCCCCATCCCCCATCCCTACTCCCCAACCTATCTGTTCTGTGTACAACATCACAATCCTGCCTTCTTGCATCAATCTTTTTAACACCCCTCCTCCTCCTGCCATCTAACCAACGTAGAGCGCAAAGCTGGGATAGCCTGGTGGTTAGAGTGATGCGCTCGTGATCTGCTGACCAGGGTTCGAATCTCGTTCAAGAGAATTTTTTCTCTAGAGTTAACAGTAGTGCGGACTCCACTCTCCCCAAAAGTCCTTCGGAAGGGTCTATAAAAGGCAGAACATCTTGCGCACACGTTAAAACCCATTCCGAGAAACCATAACATCAGAACCCACACTAAGGTCAGACTCTACAAGGCACTCGTCACATCCATTGCCTTGTACAGCTGTGAAGCATGGACACTTACTGCCGATTTAGAACGTCGCATTCAAGCCTTTGAGATGAAGTGCCTCAGGCGGATCCTGAACATCACCTACAGAGACCGTAAAACTAACCACTACGTCTGGCAGCAGATCGAGGCACTGGCTGGCAAACAAGAACCATTGCTAGATACAGTCAAACGGAGGAAATTGAAATGGTTTGGCCACACAACAAGGCATAACAGCCTGTCAAAGACAGTCCTGCAGGGAATGGTGGAAGGAGCAAGGAGGCAGGGACGACCACGCAAAAGCTGGATATCCAACATCAAGGAGTGGACCGGCCTCACTGTACCAAACCTCCTGAAAGCAGCCCAGGACAGAACCATTTGGCGGTCCACTTGCAGCGTCTGTGCGGGTACCCCAACTGTCGTCCCGACCAAGGGATGAGTGAGATTGAGAGAGGCCATTGTGTGCCGGTGGGAACTGCATACATACGGGGACTAGATGTAAAAAAGCACACGAGTGATTATTCCATTATCCTCGAAATAAAAGAATAGAATAAATAAATAAGTAACTGGTGTGTAACCCAAACAGCACATGTTAGCAGAAAGAAGGCAAGGGATGCAGAGCGGGCTCCTAGATGCCCGTTAAGAACCCGTTAAGGCATGAAAGAATGCGTCGAACAGTCCGCACAAAATCAACTGTACACAAAGCAACCGTGATCACAGGCACACGTGATCACACAGCAAACGTGATCACACAGCAAACGTGATCACACAGGCACAGTACACGCACTTAATATCTGAGAAGAGGGAGAATAAAACACAAAAAAACCCCATGGGGGAAGGTATGGAGAGGGTAGGAGGGGAGAGGAGAAAGGGAGAGAAGAGAGAGAGAGAGAGAGAGAGAGAGAGAGAGAGAGAGAGAGAGAGAGAGAGAGAGAAGAGAGAGAGACAGACAGAGACAGACAGACAGACAGACAGACAGACAGGCAAGCAGACAGACAGACAGGCAAGCAGGACAGACAGACAGCGACAAGCAGACAGACAGACAGGAAGCAGACAGACGAAGCAGGAAAGCAGACAGACAGACAGACAGAAAGCAGCAGACAGACAGACAGACAGGAAGCAGACAGACAGACAGACAGGAAAGCAGACAGAAGACAGACAGGAAGCAGACAGAAGACAGGCAAGCAGACAGACAGACAGACAGGAAAGCAGACAGACAGACAGACAGGCAAGCAGACAGACAGACAGATAGGCAAGCAGACAGACAGACAGATAGGCAAGCAGACAGACAGAGTACTGATGTTTAACTCCAGGGGGAAAACCCCCTCTTTGAGCTGGCCTCCATCCCAGCTGGTCAAGCGCAAGTGCAACGCTCTAGCCACTGGGTTAGCCCCCCCCCCCCCCCCCCCCTTAAACACCCCCCCCAACAAGCCCCCCCCCCTTAAAACACCCCCCAACAAGCTCCCCCCCCTTAAACACACACCCCCAACAACCCCCCCCCCCCCTTAAACACACCCCCCCCCCCCAACAAGCTCCCCCTCCTACCTCCCCCCCACCGCCTCCGAAATAAATACATTTAAGAAAATGAATAAATATTATATATATTGTAACTGGTTACCTACGAAAACCCTCCACTTATTTTTTTTTCCTCAGTAACAACAGATACATGAATAGAATTAAACAAAATAAAAATGAGAGAAAAATGAAAGTATAAATAAACGAATTAATTAATTGATTTTAAAATAAGTAAATTAGTTGATGGATAAAGAGCAGGTTAATAAACAGAATTTCCGCCATAAATAAAATATGTAGCGATAACGCTTGTCTTGTTTTTTCCCCCTTCACTTGTAAGCTACTCTTGCACAGATTTACACGAACACGCCAGATACAACTTTTAAAACTCTCAAAAATATCTAAACTGAAAAACAAAAATCCGGTGATCTTTTTATCAAAGTCCGCGTTATCTGCTGGGTGGGTGGGTAGCAGTGGGGGGGGGGGGAGGGGGGGGGGACAATTCCAGAACATTAATTTTAAGTGACGACATGCTTTCCTAAAGAAACCACAGTGAGGCTACACACTGGTATTAATTTGGGGGGTCATGTAGTATCTTCTATAGAGTGCGAGTGGAAAAAAATTGTTCACAGATTTTTTTAAGCATGAAAAAATGGACTGTGCACTTGTTTGGGGGATTGAGGACATAGAGCAATTCCAGGTAGTCACGGGAAAGCTGGAAATAATCATCAAATGAGGATTGCCTGTACTCCTACATATTCCGGTAAGGAAGCTAGCAGACGACAAAGGACTGAGGGGTACAGTGTTTGCTGAAAAAAAAAAATTTCAAACCTACCAAATTTGTCCAAAATCACATGAGTTTTGAGTCAGAGGCTAGTCTTTCAGAAAAAGTGGTTTTATTTCTGTGGATGCCTTAGTACGTGCGGTATGAATATAAGAGTCACATAGAAAAACGGAAGGAAAAGAGGGATTTTTTTTAATACTGGTGTGCAGCCTGACGGTGCGTTTGATATTGTCAATAACCTTTTCCTTTCTGGCACACTGAAGAGCCAGTCGTTAGTCTCCCAGTAACGTCCCTTATGATGACTGCAAAACATGCAGTACTAGGCTACTGGCACTGTTCTCCACTTCTCTGGCCTGTGTGTGTGTGTGTGTGTGTGTGTGTGTGTGTGTGTGTGTGTGTGTGTGTGTGTGTGTGTGTGTGTGTGTGTGTGTGTGAGTGCGCGCGCGCGCGCGTGAGTGAGTGAGAGAGAGAGAGTGAGAGAAGAGAGAATGTGAGTGCATGTGTGTACATGCTTCTGTACGTGTACACATAAGCATGTCTAAGATTTCCACCAACGCTAAAAACCTGGGAAAGTCGATAGAAAGGATCATTCAGGGATTTTTTTTTTTTGGGGGGGGGGGGGGGGGGGGGGAGAGAGTTGGAGCGGAGAGAGGGTTAACACCATAATAACATATGTGCACCATCAAGAACAATCCCTGGTATCAAGATAGGCAGTCATGTGTGTATGAGTGCAAGCACTTGAGGTTTTTTTGTTTTTCGTTTTTTTTCTTTTACAAGATATTCCGCTATATAAATTCCATTTAGTAGTAGTAGTAGTAGTTGTTGTTGTTTGTTATTATTATTATTATTATTATTATTACATGAAGCAAAACCCTCCGCCTGCAGAATATAAGCAGGAAAGCTTTGTTGCAGGCAGCCACACTAAGCGGATTACTATAGAACACGGCAGCTGGCTACACTACACTACACCACACCACACCACACCGCACCGCACCGCACCGCACTACACTACACTACCCTACACTACACTACACTACACTACACTACACACACTACACTACACTACACTGCACTACACTACACTACACTACACTACCCTACACTACACTACACTACACTACCCTACACACTACATACACTACACTACCACTACACTACACTACACTACACACACCACACCACCACACACACTACACTACACTACCCTACACTCACTACCACTACACTACACTACACTACACCACCACACTACACTACACTACACTACACTACACTACACTACACTACCTACACTACACTACCCCATACACTACACTACACTACACTACACTACACTACCCCACTACCAGGCTGGCGCTGCAGGAGACTGTACCCTGCTTCAGCGCCCTTTCCTTCTGCTGCTGTGGTAGGCAGTCCACCCCTTTAATCGCAGCCCTCCCACCCGTTTCTAGCCCATTAAACAGGAGCTCGATGTGGCAGCCAGGAAAAAATCTTGTCAATGAGTCGCCTCATTACTCACTGCTCGGCTCACTAGGGAGCAAGCTCAGCCAGTCTTAATATAAAATGGACACAGGTCAGTGTTGTGAGAGGGGCAGGGGGCAGTCCGTGTGGCACGCGTTATGTAATGATACCCTGCACTGACCACAATATTAAATTAACTGGGAACAGTTTCTGTGGAACATGCGGACCTAGTTTATATATTGAACATTTTTTGGTACTCGCAAGAAAAAAATTCAGTGAAATTACAGAGTTTCTAATATGATGAAATTCTGACAAGAATATCAAATGTAAGATTACGCAGTTAGTTTACATGAGATTCGACAATGAGAACAATTAAACAGAAAAACGACGAGTAAGGCTACGTGGGCGACATTTTATTTTTCAGAATGGATTCTGCAACCACAAAAAATTAACAGAACAATCAAGGAAGCTGACTATAATGGCAAAGTGCTAATCAGCTGAAGGCATTCTGAAAGTTCCCTTGTTCTTGCTTACGGTATACTATTTTTGGGTCACTACACTCGCACGTTAGCAGTTCCTTTTCGTTGCTCGGCTAGAGCTCCGAGGTTCACCTACGGTGAGATTTTGGCGTATGCGACCGTTTTTTCCTCCATTTCCACAGCCGCATCCCGACTTCGAGGAGCACTGGTATAGTACTGGAGAACTGGCAACACACTGCTTTTTCTTTTCCCTCCGAGGCTACAGCTCCGAGGCTCACACCAATGGTGAGATTTTTGCGTATGCGACCGTTTTTGTCCACCATTAAGGTAGCCGCATTCCGACTTCCAGGATGATTTCATAAATAGCACGCCAGTGTGCATGCGTGTTTTTAAAAAAATATATAGTTTTTTGTTAAGCGTTCTTACCGGCACGAATGGTCTACTCTCCGAGAGGCAGATTAGAGTTTTAACGTGTGCGCAATAAGTTCTGCGTGCGCTTGCTCTGTTTATAGTCTAATCCCCTTGAACAGTGGTGGCTCGAACTGTATCATATTGAGAAATGAGAAACAAGTAACAAACTGTGCCATCAGAATTGTGGATGACAAATCCAAACCCATTGGGTTTATTTACTAGCTGAGGACAGACAACATGTGTTTAGCGACAGATATATAAATTTCGGGAAAACTGGCATGACACGGCTGTATTATGTCTATTGACAGTGTTTCAGCACCTTTCCAATAATGTGTGTGTGTGTGTGTGTGATACTTTTCAGTTCCCTTTATCTTCCTCCTTTCTTTTTTGTACAAATAGGAAGTTATGTTGTTTAATACGACATCTGTGAAGAAACTTTGGGAAAAGCTTAATTAGAATTTCTCTTCTACTTAGCTTCGTCTTTGTTTACTAGTGAATTAATTCTCTCTCTCTCTCTCTCTCTCTCTCTCCTCTCTCTCTCTCTCTCTCTCTCTCACGCGCGTGCGTGCGTGCGTGCGTGCGTGCGTGCGTGCGTGCGTGTGTGTGTGTGTGTGTGTGTGTATGTGTGTAATACAGACAGACAGGCACAGAGTGTTCTTGAAAGTAGCAAGGTAAAAGGATACAACACGATACCACTGACATAAAAATTACTGGGATCGTCTTTCTTTTGCAATTGTTTGTTTGTTTATTTGTTTGCTTTGGGTTGTTGTTGTTGTTGTTTTGTTGTTCTGATTACGTTCCAGTGGAGATCTCCGATTTAGGGGCTGTTTGGGGTTGATTTTACTAATTTTCATGGGTTTTTTTCCATGTGTGTTTGGGGTTGTCTTTGTTTTGATGGTCTGTGTGTTTGGGGTATCTTCGTTTGTCATTATGGTTTGTTTGAATTGTGTGTTTGGGGTTGTCTTTGTTTGTTTTTATTGTTTGCATATGTGTTTTGGGTTGTCTTTGTTTTTATTGTTTGTCTGTGTGTTTGGAGTTGTCTTTGTTTTTATGGTATATCTGTGTATGTTAGAGTTTCATGGGGAGGGTCGAGTTACAGATACACTACTCCCATTGCCGTCAGTATTCTGCCACTGAAAGTCTCGGGAAGAGAGCAAGCGAGCAAGGGAGCGAGCGAGCGAACGAGCGAGAGAGAGAGAGAGAGTGTGTGTGCGTGTGTGTGTGTACTGTTGACGATATCAACAGACAGATACACATTATAACAATCAAAAAATGAAAAACAACGGTTCAATCAGGCCTGGCCTACACACACACACACACACACACACACACACACTGAACCACAGCACGTGGTGCTCTGCCAACGTCACCTAAACAAGCCCATACAGACGGAAATTGGACCAATATTGTGGAGAGTTTGAACGCTTTTCGCCAAGGTGCCTAAAGATCGATCCCCCATACAAGAGGCCCGACAGGTATGGAGAAAGACTAATACTCTGCCCTTGATCCACTGCTGGCCTCTTCACCTGTACTGCACGGGCAGTCTGCTTTTGTTCCTCCCTCTCCTCAACCCCCACTTCACCACACAACGTTTGTGCTTGCATTCCCCACTTCTGGAGTGTGGAAAAAAAAATCAGAGCTAAAGAACGTTAGATTCCAAACGTTTGGCAGTGAGTGTTCGTGGCTCTTTCGCATAATATGAAGAGCGTCAGCAGTGTACACAACACAACACACACACACACACACACACAAAGCCCATGACGAACGTACTACGAGCTGAAAGTTCTATACAAACTTAAGATCTACATTGTCCAGTACAAAGTTTTACCATTACAGTTCTGTTGGTGGCTTTCTACCCACTTCAGTAAAAGCCTACAGGTAAGAGTGGATATTATATAACCAGCGTGTGCAAATTATACCAGAAATGGAAAAAGCCAACCCCACCACGGAGTTGGTTCTGATTTAGGCCTAACCATCACCAATCACACACACACACACACATACACACACACTTCAAACACTCACACACACCACGCGCGCGCGCGCGCGCACACACACACACACACACACACACACACACACACTTCAAACACACACACAATACTTCTAATTAGTATGCATACCACTGACATGTTTGAGAACCTATCAAATCCCAAGGCTCTAGTTTAAATGACTTCATCAGAAATTTAAATTCCTTAAACCATTGTGTGGTTGGTCCGCTCCAACATTCTCACTGTGTCCAATTGTCACGGTCCGCTCGCTGCGTCAGTAACATAACATTGGTCAGTTGTTCAACAGTTCAGTACAGCCATCACAAAAGAACTAACTCTGGTGAGCTGGTCAAAGCTCTACCCCTGTGTCTATGTTCTCCATGAAACAAAACCAAATAGGCTATCCTGACTGGACTAACTGTAGGCCTACTGATCTTTACTGGCTTGCCCCGCATGTTAGCCTATGTCTCAGTGGTGGGTACAACTAGAAAACAGGAGAAGCGTTTGTACAGAAAGGAGTAGGCTAGAGTTGGCAGCCAGCCAGTGCATTGATGGAGCGTTGGAAGCCAGGGGACTAGGAGGGCCAGGAACAACACTAATTAACGCTACACCCCCCTCCCCTGCCTCCCCCCCCCCCCCCCCTTACCTCAGCGCTTCTGGCATTGTATCAACAAAAGGCGTGAACAAAGCGCTGGACATGGCCATTGAAAAACTTGGTAAAATACAGAGACTACAGACACATCACCTTAATTTGAATGGAAAAAAAAAGCTACCGAGAGCTTTACGCCAATGAAAGAAGTTCGCTCACTAAGAACCCCTCTTCCCCCACCCCACCACCACACAACAATTTTGACCATTCTAACTCCTGTCTGCCCCCCCCCCCCCCCCCCCTTTTATCCTTACCCCCATCCCTGTCTGTCAATGTGCTGCATGCTGTGTTATGTGGCTAAGTGTGGAAGAGGGTAGAAGTGGGGCCACAGCCTCTGTGTGTGTGTGTGGGGGGGGGGGGGGGGGGGAAGGTACAGTCACAGCCTACAAGAAATTATCAGTAGGCCTATGTACTCTTGAGTCTACATCTGCCCACTTTACTGACCAACGTGGCCACAGTTTACTGCTGATTTTCAAGGACTACCAAAGCAAACCCTTCAGCCATTAGTTGATGTTATTGTTCTTTGTGGTATTTGTGGAGGTAGTGGTGGATGATGTTTAATTGTTTATTTTTCCTGTAACGCAGGTATTTAGTATTTGATGCATATTAAAAAAAGATAGGAATAGGGGGTAGGGGAGAAGGGAGAGGGGAGGGAGAGGGAGGGGAGAGGGAGAGAGACAGACAGACAGGCAGCTGTTCCAGATACGCAGTGGTGTTGAAAACAGTGCTGTGCACCATGTGTGAGGCAGACAGATATATCCATAAACGTACACACGTCTCTGTTTCACCCCGTATTGAACTCAGCTACCGGCCTCCTACAATGTCATGAATACTCTCATTGCCATCTCTCTCTCTCTCTCTCTCTCTCTCTCTCTCTCTCTCTCTCTCTCTCTCTCTCTCTCTCCACACACACACACACACACACACACACACACACACAGGCACAAACACACAACACACTGGCACACACATACACACACAACACACATTCACACACAGGGGTGCACACAAAATGATGCTAGTCCAAGCGCAAAATTTCTCAATGCTCTGTCCGCTGAGTGCGGGAAAATCCAGTCTTGCCTCTCGTGTACGACACATAATAATGGTTTATTTAGTGTTTACAGCCCACCTGGTGCATGTGAACAGGACATGCCGGTGTTGAACATGTGGTGAGAGTGTAAAATGACATGACATTCCAACTTTTAGTACAATATTAACGCACTAGTCTCCACAAAATAAAGTGAATCATTTCAGAAAATGGTAGCCCAGAAAGATTTGACAATGAGGAAGGAAGAAAATTGTGTTTCAAAAGTTTGAATAATGATTCTGTAATGTACCCAGCAACTCTGACAGCTAATTTGTCTGACATGTTGTTACAACAATTGTAATTTAAATTCTGATGGGAAACGATAGTGACATAGTGGTAAAAGTGGGTTTGGCTTTTCTAACGAAGAGTACCATATTTGGTGACGGGATAGCTCAGTGGTCGGAGCACTCGCTTTCCCCCAGCCAAGTTAAGCAGCGTCGAGCGTGGTTACCAGTTGGATGGGTGACCGTTTGCGCACCTTGGCTTCAGTACAGTTCCCCCAGTTCACCCAGCTGTAAATGGGTACCTGCCCTCTTTAGGGTCAGGGAAGGTAAAGCAGCGAGGGAGAGGAGATGGGCGCCGTCCTCAATATGGTGGCCCTAGAGAAGTGAGGTCTCTGACGCCTCGCTCCCCTACGACCTTATAGGTTATGGGACTCCTTCCTACCATATTTGGACAGACCGACATATGATGACACATATCTTTCATACATTGTTTGAAACATTGTTTACATACTGTGCTTGTTGGTTTGGCGGGTCATGCTAATCAGAGACAGTTCTTTACACTTCAGTGAACACAAGAAACGACGGTGTTCTGTTTAGATTCCGGCAAGAAGCATGTCCTTTTTAACATCCGCTCTCTCAGCTACCCACACCCCGTGGAGTTGTGTGTAGTCTATTTTCTGTCTTCCCCCCCGCCATCCCTGTTGCCCGCCGTCTGTGTTTTTGGCACCGCACCAAAAGATGGCCAACAAACAGACGGCATACCCTAACTTGGGGAAACGGCAGACAGACAGACAAGCAAAAAAAAAAATCTGTGACACAAAGCCCTTTAAAGGGGCAATGGGATGTGTATACTAAAGGAATGTCTGCAATCCAAAATCCATAACATTCAGCACGAACAACTAAATAACTCTCTCTCTCCTCTCTCTCTCTTCTCTCTCTCTCTCTTCTCCTCTCTCTCTCTCTGTCCCCCTCCGCCTCCATCTTTATACAGTCCCCTTTTCTGGCAACCCGTGGGCAGGGTGTTTTTTCACTGCACGACGATGCCCATCCCCAGACCCTGTGTGAGCTGACAAGTGACTCCAAACAACGTTGCATGGGGCACAAGATATGCGTCACATTTTACGACCAGACATCATCACATGACCTGGCGTCACACTACAGGACTTACAGCACCATACTCACACTAAAATGACGGGTCACACTACATGACCTAACGCCAAACTACAGGATATGATGTATATACAGACAATGGGTCACACTACATACCATGACATCACACTACAGGACCCAAACGTCACACACAAGACCATGGCGTGCCCTACACAGGACCAAACTCACACTACAAGACCATGCATCACACTACAGGCCAGACCTTCACTACAAGACCATGGCTGAACAAACAGGAAAAGAAAAGTCACACTACAAAACCATGGCGTGACACTACTACAGGACCAAGACGTCACACTACAAGACCATGGCGTGACACTACTACAGGACCAAGACGTCACACTACAAGGCCATGGCGTGACACTACTACAGGACCAAGACGTCACACTACAAGACCATGGCGTGACACTACTACAGGACCAAGACGTCACACTACAAGGCCATGGCGTGACACTACTACAGGACGTTACCTAACTCTGCATGTCACCAGTGATAGCTAGCTGTGTGGTTATCTTCATCCCATAATCCCCCCTGTCGTGTCCCCTCTCTTGGCAAGTGGTCAGTGGCAGCCACAGCACGGGAGATGAGCTGTGGGAATGACCGCTGTGGTCAGTCACTGCCTGCCCTGCATTCTGTCAGGTAATCTTCACCTGGGGCAGGTACATGTTTCTGCTTCTGCTGTCTTACACCTGTCTTCTCTGGATTCACCGGCTTGCGTGTTTAGCTGCCCCCCCCCCCCCCCCCACACACACACACACTCTCTCTCTCTCCCTCTCTCTCTCAAACCTCATGTCATGGGCATATGGCCTGGTACATTAAATATTCCGATCAAATATTCTATACATGTGTTCAGCATGCTTCAACTCTTATGTAAACATATCACTGACTCGTTTAAATGAACTAGAATGGAATTCCGTTTCATGTTGTTTATAGCCCCACCGACCACGAAGGTATCAGGGATGTCACCCTTAATCAATTTCGGCAAATCCATAACATTTGCCTCAAGTTCAAAATCAACACCACCTAATCCCTTCAACTATCTAACACTGTCAATAAAATCCCAGAAACATTCTCTCTCTCTCTCTCTCTCTCTCTCTCTCTCCTCTCTCTCTCTCTCTCTCTCTCTCTCCCCTCCCCCAATGTATTCTACATTTATCATGGCAAGGTTTAAGCTTGGTATTTCTGATCTTTTTCCTCATTCTTAACGTTATAAAAAGCACAGCGATCGTGACTTTATTTGTCCTATGCCTAACACTGCTGAGGCAAATGAAGTTCTTTGTGTGATGTGTTGCCCGGTCTTACAGGATCTATGAATTCAGTGATTCCCTGCACGAGAGGAGCTGGAAAGGACTTGCCACGATTTCTCCCAAACACATCTGACGGTGTAAAAAGCAAACGACAGAAGAAGTGATTCCCAAAATACACTGCAACCAGCCCTGCACATTTCGACTGACATTGTAAATAGCGTCTTCTAAGAAAACTGTCACCAAATAATTATTTTGCTCTTTATTTGTACAAGGTATTTCAACACACACACATGATCTCTCTCTCCCCTCTCTCTCTCTCCTCTCTCTCTCTCTCTCTCTCTCTCTCTCTCTCTCTCTTCTTCTCACTCTCTCTCTCACACATCTCTTCTTCTCCTCTCTTCATCTCCCTTCTTCCTCTGCTTTTATATTGTCTTGCGCGCGCGCGCGTGTGTGTATGTATCTGCCTGTCTGTCTCTCTGTCGGTGCAAGTGTGAAAAAACTTATCATTAAGTCACCATGATCACAATACTAAAAAATAGATAAATAAAAAGGGTACAATACACTACAAAACCAGCAAGGAAAATACAAACTGACGGAAAAAGCAATCCCTTAAAGTCATCAGAACAAATATTCTGAAAATAACTGACAACCACTACACCGTAAAACCAGCAGGAAAAACTTAAAACTGACGACTATGTGGCAATAGCTGCATAGTCAATCAGAAAGACAAACTGTGTGACACATGGTGAGAAAGACCAGGACTTGACTGACACCATAGAACTTTTACAATCGGGAAGCTGGCAGGATGGTTTAGACGTTCACCTGCCTACAAAGTAACCCGTGAGGTTCTGGGTTCAGTTCCCAACCTTGCCCTTTCTTCCCAGTTTGACGGGAAAATCGAACTGAATGTCAAAGTCTTCCGGATGAGACTATAAACCAAGGCACCTCGCCCACACGTTAAAACACTGTTCCACCTTTTGGAAGATTAGGCTATTTTGTGCCAGTAGGAATGGATGACAAAACTTCCCCCCAAAAAATAAATGCACACAGGTGTCGTGTTTAGACATCATCCCCGAAGTCAGAATGTAGCTACCTAACTGGTGGGGGCAAAAACGGACGCACGCACAACAATCTCACCATTAATTTGTGAACCTCGGAGCTCTAGCCCAGGAAAGAAAAAAAAGAGAACTTTGACATTCAGGAAGTGAAGTGTTAACTGCAAACAAACTGTAAGAGTCGTGACTTGCAGGAAGAAAGACTGGGGAAAATGAAGAGTCAGTGTCGTAACAGGGAGGAGGGCTGGGGAAATGGAGTCAGTGTTGAAAGGAAAGAAGATCGGGGAAACACAGCCGGAACTAAAAGACCCCAAAATATCATTTAAGTGTCAGGGCTGCAGTCCACTCACTCACTGTCTGTACCTGTTGGTCTGTGCTTCGCTGGCTTTCTTGTCATACTTCTTATTAAAAAATGAAAAAGAAAGGGGTAGGGGGGGGGGGGGGGGGACTATTGTACGTTTAGATTATTGCAATGAACGAAACTCTTTGCCTTAAACGTTGACTTCGAGTCAAGAAAATGTCTTGATTCATGTTACAGTAAAAATTGTGATCCATTCCCATCTTCAGATTCATTTAGTAATGATGCATAAATCAGTTAAACATTTTTTTAAATCACTCCCCACACACAAACACACGCAAACACACACACAAACACACACACACACACACCACATGAAGAAAGCACACAAAAAATACAGACAACCCAACAGCGATCAACCACATAGCTATGGAACAATGAATGATACAATGCAACATGTCAAGAAGGCACAACACAATGCAAGGTGTCAACAGCATACATACAACAACACAGTCTGACTGTACACAGAATTTCAAACTGAGTGCACACACGCACACACACACACACACACACACACCTGTTACTGTGTCCATGGGAGCCTGTTATTGTAAATGTTACACACTCCCCTTGTTACAGCAAGTCATTTAAAATACTATGTCAGTTGTTACCTATCAAAGTCATGTCAGTCTTTCGTGTCATGTCAGCTGTGTCAACAGGCAAATATGTGTATCAATGTTCTGTCAACAGTCAAGCGTTAAAAACATGTTACTAACCAACCATGCTATGCCAGTCTCTAGCGTCACGCATGCCATTAATGGTCGTAAAGTGTCATTAAAGTTTCTGTTATTTAAGTGACATAGACAGCTAACCGACAAGTTATTTCTATCACTAAAGTCACATAGTTTACTGGCAAAGTCGTTTTTGACACCAAAGTCACGAAGACAGATGACTGAGAAGTCAATTCTGTTACTAAAGTCACAAAGATAACTGACAAAGTCATTTTTGCCATCAAAGTCACGTAGTTAACTGCCTATGCCAAAGTAATTTGTCTTTTAAGTCACATGGTTAGCTGCCAAAGTCGTTTCTGTCAGTCAAGTCACATAGTTAGCTGCCAAAGTCGTTTCTGTCAGTCAAGTCACATAGCTTCCAAAGTCATTTCTGTCAATCAAGTCACATAGTTAGCTGCCAAAATCACCTCTGTCGATGAAGTCACATAGTTAATTGCCAAAGTCCCTTCTGTCGATGAAGTCACATAGTTAACTACCAAAGTCACTTCTGTCGATGAAGTCACATCGTTAACTGCCATAGTCACTTCTGTCGATGAAGTCACATAGTTAACTGCCAAAGTCACTTCTGTCGATGAAGTCACATAGTTAACTACCAAAGTCACTTCTGTCGATGAAGTCACATAGTTAACTGCCAAAGTCACTTCTGTCGATGAAGTCACATAGTTAACTGCCAAAGTCGTTTCTGTCAATCAAGTCACACATTTAACTGCCAAAGTCGTTTCTGTCAATCAAGTCACATAGTTAAAGTTTTCTGCCAGAGTCATTTCTGTCAATAAAGTTACACAGTTAACTGCCAAAGTCGTTTCTGTCAATCAAGTCACATAGTTCAAGTTTTCTGCCAGAGTCATTCTGTCAATAAAGTTACACAGTTAACTGCCAAAGTCGTTTCTGTCAATCAAGTCACATAGTTCAAGTTTTCTGCCAGAGTCATTTCTGTCAATAAAGTTACACAGTTAACTGCCAAAGTCGTTTCTGTCAATCAAGTCACATAGTTCAAGTTTTCTGCCAGAGTCATTTCTGTCAATAAAGTTACACAGTTAACTGCCAAAGTCGTTTCTGTCAATCAAGTCACATAGTTCAAGTTTTCTGCCAGAGTCATTTCTGTCAATAACGTTACACAGTTAACTGCCAAAGTCGTTTCTGTCAATCAAGTCACATAGTTCAAGTTTTCTGCCAGAGTCATTTCTGTCAATAAAGTTACACAGTTAACTGCCAAAGTCGTTTCTGTCAATCAAGTCACATAGTTCAAGTTTTCTGCCAGAGTCATTTCTGTCAATAAAGTTACACAGTTAACTGCCAAAGTCGTTTCTGTCAATCAAGTCACATAGTTCAAGTTTTCTGCCAGAGTCATTTCTGTCAATAAAGTCACATAGTTAAAGTTTTCTGCCAGAGTCATTTCTGTCAATAAAGTCACATAGTTAAGTGCCAAAGTCGTTTCTGTCAATCAAGTCACACAGTTAACTGCCAACGTCAGACTTTAGCTTTCTTTTGTATATTTTTCATCAAAGATCTAGTTGCTTTTTTCTTCTTCACTGAACTCTCTCTCTCTCTCTCCTCTCTCTCTCTCTCTCTCTTCTCTCTCTCTCTCTCTCTCTCTCTTCTGTCTGTTTATGTGAACTTGGCTTTGGGTTTGTTTGGCTCAATCAAGGTGTCGGAAATTGTAGAAAGCTTATCAAGGTTTTCAGGCAAAGACTTGATTGACTGCCGTTGGCAGCAGTGGAGTCTTAAGTCATATTTTTTTTAACTGATTTTTTATTGTGGTAGTTGTGGGTATACAATAACATTTTGGTTTTTTGTGTTACTTATTTTTCTCAATAAAATACTAAGCAGTTTGGCAACCCCCCTTTCATATATGGGTCAATGGCCTTTTTGTGAATAAATCTTTCGAGCTCGAGTTCGAGTTCTCTCTTCTGTCTGTCTGTCTGTCTTTCAGCATCTCTGCTCTCTCTGACAAATCTTAACTCGCTTCACAGGTGAGAAGCAGGTTAATAAAACTAGAATTTCGTTTTGGTTTCAGTATGGTGTATGGGATATAACCTTTTTTTACCCCTCCGTACATTTCAAACGAGATTAATTGATTGTAGATGGCAAGATAGGCCTAGTCATATCAATGGTGTGCAGTGATTTTATCTTTGTAGGAAATTTAGCCCAGTTCATCGTATCCGGACTGGTATGAAAATATAAACGGATTGGCATTTGAAATTAAGTATGGCTAGGTTTAGGCTTGATGTTTTAGATCTTTTTTCTCGCTGTCATCGTTATAAAAAGCAACAGTGATGTGACCATTTTTATCCTATGCGTAACAGTGCTGAGGAAAATGAAGTTATTTGTGTTGTCTTGTCCGGTTTTACAGGATCTCAGAATTCAGTTCCTTCCCTAAAAATCACTATAACCAACCCCGTACATTTAAACTGTCTTTGTTAATGGCTTCTACAAAGTGTTAAAAATCTGGTTCCTTTAAGTGGTTAATCACTGATGTTGTTATGGTGTGTTGTGTATTGTTGTGATTTTGTTAACTTTATATATACTCACACCCACCCCTCTCCTTCAGTAGGAGCTATGGCCTTTGCTTAATAAAATGATTATTTTCTGATACTCTCTCTCTCTCTCAATCTGTCTCTCTCCATGGGTCCAGTTTTTTCTTGTTTTAAAAAACAAAAAAAGAAATTCTCTTTTTGCTGTTTATACTTCTTAATGGAGTTTGCCTGGGCAGTACACTTTGGGTTATGTCCAGCGTACAGAAATGATGAGAAGTTGACTAACCAGTATGGGAAAAGAATCCCCTGACCTAATCTTGGGTGTTTCAGAAAAGCGACTAGCTGCTTTCACTGTGAAAACAAACAACCACCACCACCAACCATCCAACTAACCAACCAACTAACCAACCAACCAACTAACCAACCAACTAACCAACCAACCAACTAACCAACCAACTAACCAACCAACCAACTGACTAAACACACACCTTTTTACTAGATCTACATGTTTTGATGTTTGGAAAAAAAAATTGGAGAAAATTTTTGAAAGAGGAAAATCACTCCATAAAGTAGACTGGGTCTCTGAATGCTATCACTTGGATGTCAACATTAATTTAAACTGACAGGTGAGAAAAATCACACAGTGTACGTACCCGTGGCGAATTTGTCAATGAATTCTTCATTCTCGATAATATATTCCAAGCTGTTATGGCTATCCATAGCTTATCTCCAGCACGGCACACACTGAACTTTCGAAGAACACTTCAACACTTTGATCGGTAGATAGCAGTAAAAACTAGCCTCCAAGTTGGTCTACAGACCGGACCTAACCCATGCTGCCTCGGAAAGCAGCGACCGTGTCTGGCCTGTCTCAGTCTCGCTCGAGCAATAGCTAGCCTACACAGCGCGCGGAGCAGACGTGGCAGCCAATCAGCGACCACGTTTCTCCAGCCCGAGACCCAACGTCCCAATATGAACGTGAGCAGCAAACGTTATGGCCACGTTATGTGAGGTGTCTGTCTGTTTGTCGGCCCGCTATTGTCTTACAATGATCTCCCACACACAAACCAGTCATGTCACCCATTGTTTTTACATCCCACTTTAACATCGATACCACTTTCAGTCATTTTCTGTCGGTGGTAGCGAGGTGTTGATACGTTAAATAGACAGGTGTAACAGAAGAGTTTGAACCTAGAAAATTTGCGTGGGTGCCAAAGGCAGGGGCACAAAAGACGGGCTTTAATGGAAAAGGGGACTGCCGGTACAAAAGACGCAAGCTGAATGATAAACGTTTCCATTGAGCTTGCCTGTATCCAGCAGTGATGTGCTTTTGTTGGCGCAGTAAGGCCGCACTCCAGTTTTGATTTCCTGCCCATTTCGTACTGTTTATGTATAAACTCAGCACACGTGCAGTGGCGTCTCCCACACGAAAAGCAATGCCTCCCCGAAGTCGGAATGCGGCTACTTTGAGGAGTGGGGGGGGGGGGGGGGGGGGGGGGGGGGGAACAACAACTGTCGCGTACGCCAAAAATCTCACCATTGGTGAACCTCTGAGCTCGGTCCAAGGAACAAAAAACCAAAAAAATTAGAATAAGAAAATCTACTCTTGCAAAACACGAGCTCCTGACCTCACAACTCGTGTGAATCTGTTGGATTTTTCAGCAAACAGTGCACTCCTCCATTTCTTTGTCATCTGCATGCCTCCCAACTACAATATCCATGCGCGGGTTCATCCGCGTAGGAGCATAAGCAATCTTCAGATGATAGTTCTATACGTGATCATCGGTCGGGCATCATCAGTCTATGTCCCCAGTCCCTAAACAATCACACAGTGCATTTTTAATACCTTTCGGAATCTTTTAAATAAGACTTTTTTTTTAAAAAAATAGCTTCCTCCGAATCGAAGACACTACTTGACCCGGAAATTAAAGCTGCAGTGTGGCCTAAGTTATTACTAATGACGGCAGGACTTTGCTCTTTGACAGTTTTTCCTGCACTGAGCTAAAAATTCATGTCAGTCAGTCGGGGATAACTTCATGTCGGTTTTGTGTGTGTCGGAGTTTATAGATAGAATGAATCCTTCTTAGCAAGCATCATTATTTGTTTTTATTTGTTGCGTTACACGATTCAGTGCTATATAAATTCCACACATTATTATTATTGTTATCATCATCCTTATTATGCATCATGGTCCCAGGATAGGAAGGGAACTAACCTATTTCTACTTTCCCTACCGTTACAGCCAGTGGTCAGCCTGAAAAAGTTGGCCACTGTCTTGTCTTGACAACGAAAATGATGACTGATTTTTTTTGTACATTGTGTAGCTAGTAGCCTTGTAGGTTTGTGAAATGGAAATGATGAAATATTGTCTGGGTGACAAAAAGAAACAAAAGACTGGTTGGTAGCTGAAAACAGAAAGGAGATGTTGCAATAAACCTAGGATGTGCTCCAGGTATGGACTCATAAAGCTTAGGTTTTTTTTCCCCAAAGGATTACAAAAAAATAAATAAACAAACAAAAGAAAAGAAGAAAGGAAAGAAAGAAAGGAACACATCGCCGAACTGTCCTCAAGTTTTAATCCACATTTAAAAAAATATATAAACCCATGAAGTTATGGGTTGGAATCTTTGCGCGTCTGGTGAATTAAGGGTGGAAATGTTTACGATCTCACAGGTCAACTTCGAGTGCAGACCTGCCAGTGCCTTAATTCCCTTCGTGTATCTACACATGCAGAAGATCTGATATGCATGTTACTTACTTAATCCTCTTCATCCCATGTGCCGGGACACAAGGCGCCAACAAAATCCCTCCAGCCTTTTCTGTCTTGGGCAAGACAGCTCAATTCATTCCAGGTCTTGCCTGCCTCTCTCATCTCCTCCTCTACTGTCCTCCTCCAAGTGCCGAGTGGTCTGCCTCGTTTCCTCTTCCCTGGTGGTGCCCATCTCAGCGCAGTAAAGAGGGAGTCTGTTCTTGCCCCTTGGAGAGAGTGTCCCAGCCACCTCCATCGCCGCTGTTTTACCTTGGCCACAATGTTGTTAATGCCGGTGCGCCCTTTTACACTTCCCCGTCGGTGACATGCCGCTGGGCCAGTGAAGTTTCAGGATTCGGCGAAGACACCTTCCTTCAAAGCCTCTGAGCCTGCTCTCAATCTTCTTGTTTGGGTTCTCCATTTTCTCCGAGCGTATAGGAGGGACTGAGCGTACATTGGATTGTAGATCTTTAACTTGGTTTTGGTGTGCAGGAAGTTGACTTCCAAATGTTTTTCAACCCACTAAATGCCCGGGCTGCAAGTCCTATCCTGGTTGTAATTTCTTTCTCAATGTTACTGTCGGCTGAGATGTAGCTGCTGAGGTACTTGAAGTGTTCTACCTCCTCTAGAGCTGAGCCTCGCACAGTGGTCTTCTCTGCACTCTTTGTCTTCACTTTCATGATCTTGGTCTTGTCGGGGTGAATCTGGAGTCCCACGCTGCTGGCTATTTGGTCAACTCGTGATGTTTTTCCCTGGATGTCTTTCTGTGCATGCGATATGCATGTTAAAGATCCCGTAATTTATGTCAGCGTTCGGTGGGTTACGAGAACACGAACATACCAGCATACATCCCCGAAGTCGGAAAGCGGCTACCTTCATTATGGGAAAAACTGTCTCATACTCAAAGTCTCACCATTGGTGAACCTCAGAACTCTAGCTGCTGAGCGAGAAAAACAATCATAAACAAAACCCTCACCCATCAACAACCCCGCCAGTGTTTCATGAACTCGTGGTGGCCGCAAAAGAACATTAAAATGTAGCTGAACAAAATCAGATCAAGTGAGATTTTTGTGACAGCATAGTGCAGAATGAACTCGTGAAGTAGAGCACACAAAGTGGCAAGGCAGACAAAACAGAGGCTTGTAAGGGAAGAGCATAGAATAGTAAGTGGCAAGTACACACTACATGTCCAGAGTGTCGAATTTGTATCGATACTGAAAGAGCCTACGGAATCCAGACATAAAGCTCGGACAGCGGTGGGCTCGTGATCTGACGGGCCCGGGTTCGAGCCAGCACCGAGGCACTAGTTCCAAGGGAATTGTCCCCTGGAGTTAAAAATATCAATACTGACTCCACTGCCACGAAAGTCCTTCGGCTGAGATTATAAACCGAGGTCCCATGTGTCAACTCAACGCAGAACAGGCTTGCGTACACGTTAAATCCCGTTCCGTCTATCCGAAGAATACGTCATTTCGTGCCGGTAGGAACGGACGACAAAATTAAAGCCTCCACCCCCCCCCCCCCCCCTCCTCTAAAAAAATAACACATGTACACTGGCGTCGTGCTTAGATACCATCCCCGAAGTCGGAATGCGGCTACATTAATGGTGGGCAAAAATGGTGGCATACGCCAAATCTCACAATTGGTAAACCTCGAAGCTCTAGCCTAGGAACGGAAACAAAACAAAAAAATAGCCCACATCTTCAAAGTAGCATCAGCTAACACAACATGCAGGCTTTCCTTCTTACGTAAGAACAGTAAAGTGTGCGTGTGTGTGTGTGTGAGAGAGAGAGAGAGAGAGAGAGAGAGAGAGAGAGAGAGAGAGAGAAAGCTGAGGACAGAGTGCAGGCAATACATTTTGGCTAGGCCTATATGCTTAATTAAAGACACCCCCCCTCAAACAACCCACGGAGCAACCAACCATTCCACCATCCGATCCACCAACCAATCAGCCAACCCACCAACCCACCAACAATCAGCCAACCCACCAACCAATCAGCCAACCTACCAGCCAACCCACCAACAATCAGCCAACCCACCATTCAACCAACCAACCAACCCACCAGCCAACCCACCAGCCAACCAACCAACTCACCAGCCAACAAGCCAACCCACCAGCCAACCAACCAACCAACCCACCAGCCAACCTGCCAGCCAAACAAGGCACCTATCTGGTTAGAAGAGAGTAAGGTGGGGATGACACTAGGGCATGTAGAAAGGTAAAGGTGTCCCATAACCTATCTGGTCGTAGGGGAGCGAGGCGTCA
The DNA here is from genome assembly GCA_028751875.1 of Rapana venosa. Lineage (NCBI taxonomy): Eukaryota > Metazoa > Mollusca > Gastropoda > Neogastropoda > Muricidae > Rapana > Rapana venosa. Next base: position 2,312,038 of record CM054141.1, read on the forward strand.
GAGACCTCAACTTCTCTAGGGCCAGCATATTGAGGGCGGCGCCCAACTCCTCTCCCTCGCTGCTTTATCTTCCCTGACACTAAAGAGGGCAGGACTGTACTGAAGCCAAGGCGCGCAAACAGTCACCCATCCAAGAGGTAACCACGCTGGATGCTGCTGGAGGAAGGCGAGTGCTCTGACCACTGAGCTGTCCCGTCCCACTAGGGCATGTAAAAAAAGGTAAAGGAGTCCCATAACCTATAAGGTCGTAGGGGAGTGAGGCGTCAGAGACCTCACTTCTCTAGGGCCAGCATATTGAGGGCGGCGCCCATCTCCTCTCCCTCACTGCTTTACCTTCCCTGACCCTAAAGAGGACAGGTACCCATTTACAGCTGGGTGAACTGGGGGATTGTACTGAAGCCAAGGCACGCAAACGGTCACCCATCCAACTGGTAACCACGCTCGACGCTGCTTAACTTGGCTGAGTGCTCTGACCACTGAGCTAATCCGTCCCACTAGGGCATGTACAGCACCGTATAAGGCAGAAGCACGGCAGGGCCTCCTCTGGCTTATGTATGAAGGCGACACCAGTATCTAGCTTCTGTTGTCAGAGGAACAAAGGGAAAAAGAGTAGACCTCTGAGGTCGTTGTAGGTCCAGAATGAGCCACACTGATACGGTGTGTGTGTGTGTGTGTGTGTGTGCATGCGCGCGCGCGTGTGTGTGCGCACGCATGCGTGTGCTGTTTTCTTGGATTTTTTTTTCTCGTTCTCCGACTAAAGCTCCGAGGTTCACCGATGGCGAGATTATTTTGCGTATAATTATATGCGACTGTTTTTACCCGCCATGAAAGCAGCTGCATTCCGACGTAGGGGCTAGTTCTTACCCATGATTCTTTGCACCAGGAGACTAGGTGTACACGTGCTGGAAGAATGCTGACCGGCATCATATAACTGTCTACATTCCTAGTGCACCAAGCCCCCAAATTGAATGACATAGGCATTGCCCGCAAGCACAGGCGTATATGTATGTATGTATGTTTTTGTGAGTTAAAAATAAATGAAAATCTCACAGGCAAAAAAGAGCCTCACAGTAGTGGTGGCAGTGGTTTTTATATAATTAACACAACACGAAACAGGTTCATTTTTTCAATGACATGAAACCATTTCGATTTCACTAGACTCGTTTTAAATATGTGACCCGTTTTTACAAAAGGAGTCTTAAGGTATAATTGGCTCAAACTGAGTTGTTATATTTTCTGAAATCTACAGATCATTACCTTTCTTTTGATGTATGATACATTATTCTATCTATAAAACTGACAAAGTTATGGGTGTTTGAAATGGGTGACCCAGCGATTTCACATTCTGAGAAAATCTGCTTTAAAGTTTTTCACCGCTCTAGCTAACTAACACCTTAGCAACGGGTACTTCTATTCAACTGATGATGGCTAAATTTGATATGGTGTTAAAACATACTATTTCACAGCATCGGACAAAAAATACTGTACATATTGACTGTCATCGTTGTGATATTTAGCTCAACCCCCCCCCCCCCCCCCCCCCACCGAAAAGGGCATGAAGTGGAAGAACCTTGGACAGGGATTAATGAGGAGACTTGTTAGTATCTGACTAGCATATATCCAATAGAATGAACTCAGTCAGCTGAAAACATGTAGAATCTGATAAATGATACTTGGTTACATATGAATTAAAATGTTAAAGGTAAAGGGTAAAGGAGTCCCATAACCTATAAGGTCGTAGGGGAGCAAGGCGTCAGAGACCTCACTTCTCTAGGGCCAGCATATTGAGGGCGGCGCCCATCTCCTCTCCCTCGCTGCTTTACCTTCCCTGACCCTAAAGAGGGCAGGTACCCATTTACAGCTGGGTGAACTGGGGGAACTGTACTGAAGCCAAGGCGCGCAAACGGTCACCCATCCAACTGGTAACCACGCTCGACGCTGCTTAACTTGGCTGGGGGAAAGTGAGTGCTCCGACCACTGAGCTATCCCGTGTTATAATAGATTAATTGAAATAATAATAACTACATACCTGTTTTTTTCTGTTATTCATTTCGCATACACATTTTCAATTTGATTTTGTTGTTACTTTATTAATTTTTATATGGATGACTTTATAAAAGGCAACAATAATGTTATGCATTGCTTATTCAATGTTGTCATCTGGAAATAAAATGTTGACTTTAATTTTGTCTCTCTCTCTCTCTCTCTCTCTCTCTCTCCTCTCCTCTCTCTCTCTCTCTCTCTCTCTCTCTCTCTCTCTCTTCTCTCTCTCTCTCTCCCTCCCTCCCTCCTTCACACACACACACGCACACATACACACACATCCATGCACAAATACATGCAAGTGAAAGCAGAGACAATCAGACTCAATAACATTTGATTGCTCAGAAAAAAAGAAAACAGATTATCAGTATGACACCATCCAGAGGGAACAGATAACAAAATACTGCATGCACACAGAGACTGCATGTAGAAAAAATCAATGGAGTACTCATTCATTTTCCTTGAATCAAAACATTCAAGGCAACACACACACACACACACACACACACACACACACACACACACACACACACACAAGATTACTTATTCATTACCCTTGAAAGAAAATGATCTATCAAAATAGAGAAGAAAAACCACACACACACACACACACACACACACACACCACACACACACACACACACCACACACAGAATGGATGACATATTTAAAAAAGCTCCATGCACATGGGACTGAATTGAAGCTCATGGCTGCTTATTCACTGTTGTCAAAACAAAAAAGTATTGAATCTAAAACACACACACACAAACACACACACACACACCTACACAGAGTCTGTTTCTGCAGACTTTCATCATGAACTATTATTAAAAGTTAATCAGTACTCAGTATCAGTTTTGTTATCAAATTGTTTAATTTCTAGGTTGCTTTGAGATGTTAGTCAGCAGTGTTCTGTCAAAAGATCAAACACTAAGTGAAAAATCTCAATTTTCACATACCTCATGGACTGCTTGCTTCTTCACAATAACAATTGGCTAAACCCTTGAAATCTACATTAAACTTATAAAATGTGGATGTTGCACTTTGGTAATACCAACAAAAATTGGTACTAAAAAGGGATTTTGCAAAGATATACTCTTTGATAGTATATAATGTGCCAGGTATGATCAGAAGATGTATTTTTAACTGATAAAAGGCCTGGATACATGATAAATACTTCAACTGAAACAAAGTGACAGTTATGATATAAAGAACTCACTCACTTTGTTGTAATGATGTAAGTATTAAATATTGTAAACACATTTTACTTTGAAACTAAGCACAAAAAGGTACTGTTTGGAATAGTACTTAGTGTAATTAATTGCACACACACACAACATCACCACACACACACACACACACACACACAGGCAGTATGAAAAAAGTTGTGTGAAACTCAATCTTTACCCTCAATTTTGACTTAATTTTCACACACACACACACACATCACACACACACACACACACATTTATTCAGTTTAACAACAACAGCACACACACACACACACACACACACACACACACACACACACATGAATCAAGTAAGTTTAAAACAGTTGATTTTCTCATGTCATGCACTGACAGGTGAAATGCTAAAAGTCTCCCCAGAATTCTAGACTGTTCAAGTCTAGATCTGCAGCTTTGATCTGTATGCATACCCATGTTTATTAACATTGCATACAGATACCAGGGCCTCGTGCATCTCACTTGAACCCTAATACATAGATGGATGTTCATTTCATTCAAGTTTCTTGGGCCTTCGTCCCGATCTTTGATTTTTTGTCTTCACAATAAGAGGCATCACAGTATTTGGTAAAAAATACATGTCGTTTTTACTGATCTGCTATTCGAAGAGTGGAAGATCAGCAAGAAATGAGCCAAATGCCCATTATTCTTTGCAAATTGTGAAGTTTTCCACCATGCTGTTCTTAAAATAGAACAGAAACGTCGTCAGCGATCTCCCTCCAAACCAATCACAGGCAAGCTGCCTGTTCCTTACTACAGGCGGTATGCTTCCTCAACTCTCATTGGTCGATCTTCTCGAGCTTTCAGTTTTTGTTTACGCCTAAATAACTCAAAACAGTATTTCTGATTGGTTAGATTTCAAGTAAAGAATGTGTGGAATTGAAAATACAGGTCACAACCTTTCGAATGGTATACGACATGTGTGGGGCCCAGTCAGGGGTAATGATAAAAGGGATGACTGAAATCAGGGTGGTAACAATCGATGAAACTAGAAAGCTGCAGAAGGGTAGGTCGATAAAAACGGTTTAAAAACACATTTTTAAATCATATCTAACCAGTTCAAGTACATAGATAGGAAATTTAATGACTACAGATTCCATTTTTGATGAAAAGTCAAAATTGGTTAAATGGACCCCCACCTTCCCTTTTTTGGGCCTCTCTCCTTTTCACTGTGTGCCAGTTACTCATTTCGTAAAAACGGGTCACATATAGCCTTTTGGTGACTGAATAAAACGGAATTGTTTACATTTCCTTGAGCAAGAAGTTGTATGGTATTGGCGACCATAATACTGTTATGCAGATGAAATCGAAATATCCCTGGTTTATTTTCCATTGCCCCGCCCCCCTCCCTCTTCCCCAGTCCCTCCCCCTTCCTTCCTTATTATGGGGTGCGCTGCGTAAAAAGAGTTTACTATTTGAATTAGAGTGTCGCAA
>CM054141.1:2319258-2334258 GCA_028751875.1 Rapana venosa
GGTATTCAGTTTATCTCAGGAGCAATGGAGGTATTTTTACTACTATTTGCCGATGATATGATTCTCTTGTCTGACACGGTACTAGGTTTACAAAACCAACTAGATATATTAAAGGAAGAGGCAGATCGCCTAGATTTATCAGTCAATATGGAAAAAACGAACATCATGATTTTTAGAATGGGTGGACATTTATCAGCACGTGAAAAATGGTTTTATGGAAATGCTGAAGTGAAAGTCGTGAATTCTTATAAGTACCTAGGGATGACATTTTCAACGAAGCTAAGTTTGAATGTTGCATGGCATGAATGTTGCAGGAAAGGGAAAAAAGGTGTAATCGAAATCTTAAAAACGTTACGAAAGCTGAATTCAGTAGATTGTTCTTTATTTTGGAAATTGTTTGATGTTCAAATAGAACCTTTACTTACATATGCATCTGAAATATGGGACTTACTGTTAATCCACAAATAGAAAAAATACATACATATGCTATCAAACGTTTCTTAAATGTCCCAATCCATTCGTCAAATACTGTACTATATGGAGAAACGGGAAGATATCCTTTAAACATCAGAACGTCTGTTAAGTGTATTAAGTACTGGCTAAAACTACTGAAACTTCCAGGGTCACGTTTATGTAGGCAGTCTTATGACATGATGGTTATACAAATGGAGCTGGGTAAGAAGAATTGGGCATATCAAGTTAACAAGTTTTTATCAGAACATGGTTTTGGAATTGTGTGGTTGTCTCAGGAAGTAGGTAGCGAGCATGGGTTTATTTCTGAATTGAAAGACAGACTCATTTGTTCATTTAAACAAAATTGGCACTCGGACATGGAAAGTAAAGATAAATACTGCTGGTTTTTTTCGTTTAAGTGTGCTTTTCAAGCTGAAAAGTATCTTCGAATAGTCACTGACAAATGGCATCGACTAATTTATGCAAGATTTCGACTAAGAACACTCGGCTTCAATGCAAACAAAAGATGGTTTCAACCTGAGACGTCCACACAGTTCCCATGCCCTATGTGTGGTCATATTCTTGATGATGAAGTGCATTTCCTGTTTCATTGTCAATCATATGTTTCCTTACGTGAAAACTGTGGTGTTCTCAATCTAGAAGCTTTCCGAAGGCAAGATATTTTTTCTATCTTATCGTCCGATGATGATATTGTGATCAAATCGGTTGCAAAGTTTATTGCTGAAGCACTGACATTAAGACAATTACAGCTAAGTTCCAATTAGCTTAACATTTGTGACTAAACTAAAGTAACATTTATATTATGTAAACTCCAGCATTTTGTGAAACACCTAAAGAAACATTTATAATTACGCTGTAGTCTCCAGCAAGAATATTTTTTGAAAATTTTACATACGTCAATGGATGGTCTAATATAGCATTCTAGAATGTTCTTTTCATTATTTTAGTTATTGCTTGTTGGTTCCTATTGTTCATCCTTGTTATTACTTTGTGTTCATTTTGAAACTGAGTTTACGTCAGAGCTTAAAGTCGTATCCGTTCATAGAGAGCTCATTTTGGTTTTTTGGTTTTCATTACGTTAAATGCATCATGTGATTTTTCTTGTATTTATTTGTATTTACAAAAGAAAGTCGTGTATAACCCCCCTTGTCAATAGGCCACTTTGGGCAATGACAATAAATTGGTCAAAGCGTCAAAGCGTCTCTCTCTCTCTCTCTCTCTCTCTCTCTCTCTCTCTTTCCCCCTGAGTGGCTATGACGACCAGTGATGGTAGCTGAGCTAATGGAGATGTATCTGACCACATTCTTCGTCCTCTTTTAGGCCACTCAGGCGTGGTCACCTTTGTCTGCTGGCCTGCGGGCAGCAGAAATAGGCTGCTTTCTTTTATTCCATCCTTACATACACATACCCATCCTCCCATGTTTCTTTTGTGTTTGCACTTTACACAACACAGGAGCACTCGGTGCGCACTCAGTGCTGCTCAACGGGTTCAACTGTCCATGCACTTCATTCACATACCCACTCTTAGGCATCATGTACTAAAACACACATGCCCGCGCGCGCGCGCATGCATGCATCGTCGAACACAAAGACGGGCAGAGACAAAATCAGACAAACAGACAGCCGGGTGGACAGACTGACAGATATTTAAAAGAGGTGTGTATGCACTGAGAGACCCGCACGCACTCTCACACTCTTGCACACGCAGAGCTTACACAGAATGCACGTTCGTGTGATCTCAAATAGTGCAACTGCGCGCGTGCGCACATTACACACACACGCGCTTGCTTGCTTAGGAGCTCGCACAAAGCAAGTGCAGAGAGAGAGAGAGAGATGAAGATGATGATGATGAGGATGGTAATGGTGATGATGATGACAGTGAACGGTTTATTCATGGTAGGCCAAGGGCCCTCATGAAGGGCGCTTTGTGGCATCCTCAGGGTTGGAAATCCATAGGGAGCCCATAAATGTCAAGCCGCCATAGGGCACCTAGCAAGAGGTGCCCTGCAGTGCCACTTTGTTCAACACTACTCATATCCCCTGGCGCTTTCTTTCTGTGCTTGTTCTGGCTGTCAGCGCCTGCACACTATGCCATTGTTCTGTCCTCGTTACGCTACCGCGTCCCTTCTTCAGGGCACAACTTTGCTTTTTTTAAAAGTTCACCGAGGAGACGTGATCATCAAGTTATGGAATCAACACTGGCTTTGACAGATAAGAAAAGTATGAACAGCAACTGCCGCCCTCTCCAGCCAAAGTTCTGTTTCAGCATAGAATTATAATCTGTTCGCCTAGTGTTGCTCTGTACATGTGGGCCTTTGTATGGAATAACGCCTTCGTTTCATTTGAACTGATGACGACGGAATGAATTTCTGTTTGAGATAATTTTACAATACTTGAACTTAAATTTTGAACTGACGTTTCTTCCTATGGATAAGGACGATGTCAATGTCCAGTCTCTGTATTTATGTAATTTTATTTTTATTCTTTTTTATCGAGGATAATGGAATAAGGACTTATGTGCTTTCTTACATCGAGTCCCCGTATGTATGCGGTTTTGTAAATTCTGTCATGTGTTTCCACCGGCACACAATGGCCTACTCTTACGAAAAACGGAACAGGATTTAACGTGTGAGCAAGAAGTTCTGTCTCAAAGTCAAAGTCAAATATTTATTTCCAGATGGTACATTGAATAAGCAATGCATTGCTTTTTTCATCAAGCCATCTATCTAAAAACAAATTTCTTAATAATAACTGAAATACTACATTATTGCATCCTTTACCATTAAATTAAACCAGTAAAAAGAGGAAAATAGATAAGAAAATACATTGAAAAATACAAATTACACACATATACATATACACGCACACACATACTCATACACACCTGCGCGCGTGTGCGCTCACGTACACACACACACTCTCTTAAATAAAGAATGTTTTAAGAATTTTAAAAAAGAAATCATAAAACGTCAGGACAAACAAATTACTTCACCTACTGTTTCATCCATCTCTCACGCTGTGTGTCTCTGGCTGCTTCAAGAAGGCAGGAAAGCCACCAGTAAGTAAGCATGGAGAGGATACTAACAACTGAAAGCAAGGAAGTATGAGCTGAGTGCAAGATCAAGAGATAGAAGGTTGGAGGAGGGAAAAGGACCATTGACCCCTCCTTCCCTCTCCCGTCTTCCTCCTCCACCTCCACTCCTTGTGACAGGCAGAAGAAGACAAGGGAAGAGCTCTGCAGCATGCCCTGACCCTCTCCTCCCCTCCCCCTCCCCTCTCCTGGGGGGCAGGGGGGGGGGGGGGGGGCATGGACAGCGCTGGCCTTGTTATTAGGACTTTTATGAAAGAGGGTGGCCCCCTCCCTCCGCCCATCCAGGGTAGCGAAGGCTGAGGCAGTGAAGGCTGAGGCAGACAAGAATGCAGCCAGGATATGCGCCAGGCTCCGTCCTCCGTCCTGCCTGCTTCCTTCGTGCCTCAGTGGCCACATCACAGGCAGGTGTGGGGAGGGCCCTAGCTGACTGCCCTCACCTGAGGAAAGCCGACACTTCAGGGCTGACCAGCTTGCCCCAAGCTTCGGAGGAGACTACAAACCGAGGTCCCATGTGCGAACGCACGCAGAACATCTTGCGCACACGTTAAAACCTGATATGTTCCGTTTTTTGGAAGAGTAGGCCATTGTAAGCCAGTGGGAAGGGATGACAAAATTTACAACATTGCGTACACATGGGGATTGATGCACACAAAAAAAGGCACACAAATTCTCATTCTACCATTCTGGAAAAGAAAGAATAGATAAAGAATACATCTTTGTCTGACCCACGCTTTAGCCCAGTGGTTAAGGCCCTTCCACTGCAATTTCGTGGGTTTATTCGTGTAGTCGTGGGTTTATTCGTGTAGTCGTGGGTTTATTCGTGTAGTCGTGGGTTTATTCGTGTAGGTCGTGGGTTTATTCGTGTAGTTGTGGGTTTATTCGTGTAGGTCGTGGGTTTATTCGTGTAGTCGTGGTTTATTCGTGTAGTCGTGGGTTTATTCGTGTAGTGTGGGCTTATTCGTGTAGGTCGTGGGTTTATTCGTGTAGTTGTGGGTTTATTCGTGTAGTCGTGGGTTTATTCGTGTAGGTCGTGGGTTTATTCGTGTAGTCGTGGGTTTATTCGTGTAGGTCGTGGGTTTATTCGTGTAGTCGTGGGTTTATTCGTGTAGGTCGTGGGTTTATTCGTGTAGTCGTGGGTTTATTCGTGTAGTCGTGGTTTATTCGTGTAGTCGTGGGTTTATTCGTGTAGTCGTGGGTTTATTCGTGTAGGTCGTGGGTTTATTCGTGTAGTCGTGGGTTTATTCGTGTAGTCGTGGGTTTATTCGTGTAGGTCGTGGGTTTATTCGAGTAGGTCGTGGGTTTATTCGTGTAGTCGTGGGTTTATTCGTGTAGTCGTGGGTTTATTCGTGTAGGTCGTGGGGTCATGGGTTTATTCGTGTAGTTGTGGGTTTATTCGTGTAGTTGTGGGTTTATTCGTGTAGGTCGTGGGTTTATTCGTGTAGGTAGTGGGTTTTCGTCGTGGGTTTATTCGTGTATTCGTGGGCCATCGGCACACAATGGCCTACTCTTTCGAAAAGCGGAACAGGATTTAACGAGTGCGCAAGATGTTCTGCGTGAGTTCGCACACGGGACCTCGGTTTATAATCTCGTCCGAAGGACTTTTGGGGAGAGTGGAGTCTGCACTGAAGTTAACTCCAGGGGAAAAATCCCTTTGAACGGATTCGATCCCTGGTCGACAGATTGCGAGCACAATATTCTAACCACTAGGCTATCCGTCCGCCCCCCCCCCCCCCCCCCCCCCCCCCCGAGGGAGAGAGCGAGAGAGAGAGAGAGAGAGAGGGGGGGGGTGAAATTTTAAAAATATTTTAAGGATAATGAATAAGCACTGATCGGCTTCTATTTTTTAATCCTGTCCCTGCCCTTGTCAAGGATTATATAATAACAAAAAATAAACAAAGACCAGACCCCCCTCCCAAAAAAAAAGAAAGAAAATAAGAAAAAGTAAACAAATAGATCACGTGTAAATCTAGTTATAAGTTTTTGATCCCCAAAAGGAGAATAAGTCTCAATATTTATCCTTCTAAAAAAAAGGGTGAGGGGAATCAACAGCAATAGCAGCAATACAAACAAGTGTCATAGATTCAAAAGGAGACTCAAAAGAGAAAAGTACACATCATGTATTTAAAAAGATAATGCCATAACAAGAAGAGAGAGACAGAGACAGAGAGACAGAAAGACAGAGACACAGGAAGACAGAGACAGAGACAAAGGCACACAGACAGAGAGAGAGAGACAGAGAGAAAGACAGAGAGATAGGAAGACACAGAGAGAGAGACAGAGACAAAGACATAGAGACAGAGAGAGAGTTGCAAAGAAGTGGGGAAAATTGAGACAGACGCGGACAATGCTTGTGCATAACAACACAGCCACATTAAAAACAAAAGCAACCAGAAATTTCCAGAAGAAACTAGTGTCCAAAATGAGCCTGGAGGGAAAAAGGAATGCAATGTCTTCTGGGCCCCTCAAGTGAGGCTCAATGGCAATTGGCAAGTTAATGCTGTGATGTGACATTCAGTGGCAATTGGGCAGTTAATGCTGTGATGTGACGTTCAGTGGCAATTGGGCAGTTAATGCTGTGATGTAACGTTCAGTGGCAATTGGGCAGTTAATGCCGTGATGTGACGTTCAGTGGCAATTGGGCAGTTAATGCTGTGATGTGACGTTCAGTGGCAATTGGGCAGTTAATGCTGTGATGTGACGTTCAGTGGCAATTGGACAGTTAATTCTGTGATGTAACGTTCACTGGCCAATCCTATCCAATCCTGTTGTTTATAGCTCCGCCGACCACAGAGGCCACACCAGGGCTGACACCTTATCCAATTTTAAATATCAGATTAAAACTGTGCAGCTATATGCAGATTTTAACAAGGTATAAAACCAACTCTACTGTCGTTCCTTGCATCAACGCCCTGGCCAACGATAAGGGTCATGTTCAGTGGCAATTGGGCAGTTAATGCCGTCATGTGACGCTCAGTGGCAATTGGGCAGTTAATGCCGTGATGTGACGCTCAGTGGCAATTGGGCAGTTAACGCCATCATGTGACGCTCAGTGGCAATTGGGCAGTTAGCGCCATGATGTGATGTTCAGTGGCAATTGGGCAGTTAGCGCCGTGATGTGATGTTCAGTGGCAAGACATTCAGTGGCAATTGGGCAGTTAATGCTGTGATGTGACGCTCAGTGGCAATTGGGCAGTTAATGCCATGATATGACGCTCAGTGGCAATTGGGCAGATAATGCCGTGATGTGACGCTCAGTGGCAATTGAGCAGTAAACACCGTCATGTGACGCTCAGTGGCAATTGGGCAGTTAGCGCCATGATGTGATGTTCAGTGGCAATTGGGCAGTTAGCGCCGTGATGTGATGTTCAGTGGCAAGACATTCAGTGGCAATTGGGCAGTTAATGCTGTGATGTGACGCTCAGTGGCAATTGGGCAGTTAATGCCATGATATGACGCTCAGTGGCAATTGGGCAGATAATGCCGTGATGTGACGCTCAGTGGCAATTGAGCAGTAAACACCGTCATGTGACGCTCAGTGGCAATTGGGCAGTTAACGCCGTAATGTGATGTTCAGTGGCAATTGGGCAGTTAACGCCGTAATGTGATGTTCAGTGGCAATTGGGCAGTTAATGCCGTCATGTGACGTTCAGTGGCAATTGGGCAGTTAATGCCGTCATGAGACGTTCAGTGGCAATTGGGCAGTTAATGCCGTTATCTGACGTTCAGTGGCAATTGGGCAGTTAAGGCCGTGATGTGACGCTCAGTGGCAATTGGGCAGTTAATGCCGTGATGAGACGTTGAGTGGCAACTGGGCAGTTAATGCCGTGATGAGACGTTGAGTGGCAATTGGGCAGTTAATGCAGTGATGAGATGTTCAATGGCAACTGGGCAGTTAAGGCCGTGATGAGACGTGCGGTCATGGGCCGTCCTGCTAGCTGAGCAGGGAGGTGCCTGTTCTGTTCTGTTCTGTGCTGTGCTGTTCTGTCCTGTGCTGTGCTGTAGTGTGCTGTGCTGTGCTGTGCTGTGCTGTGCTGTTCTGTCCTGTGCTGTGCTGTACTGTGCTGTACTGTACTGTGCTGTGCTGTGCTGTGCTGTGCTGAACTGTGCTGTGCTGTGCTATGCTGTGTTGTGCTGTGCTGTACTCTGTTGTACTGTTCTGTGCTGAACTGTGCTGAACTGTGCTGTGCTGTGTAGTGGACCCCCCTCACGCGGAGGTGTCTTTCTTCAGCCTGTCTTCACAGCCCCCCTCTGGAAAATCACCCCCCCCCCCCCTGAACCATCCTCTAACAGCTAGGAGAACGGGGAAGGGGGAGGATTTTTTTGATTGGCTGTTAACATCCCCGAAAATAGTACAGTTTACGTTGTTATGTCTTGTCTTCATTTCGAAGGAAATTAACAAATGCTGTCCACCCCTTGCCACATTAGCATCACCATCACCACCACCACTATCAACGGCGTCGCCTTGTCATCGTCGTTATTATCATCAGGTATAGTAGTAGTAGTAGTAGCAGCAGCAGCAAGAGTAATGTTATAGTAATAGTTGTGCTAGTGGTGGTGGTAGGGTCAGTAATGCTACTGCAGTTCTTGCTAGCCTCAACTTTTTTTGTTGCTGTTGTTACTGCTCCTGCTACTGCTGCTGTTGTTGCTGCTGCTACGGATTCTGTTGTGGTTGTTGTTGGTGGTGGTGGTGATGGTGGCCATGGTGGTGGCTATGGTGATATTGTCGATGTTATTGTAAATATTGTTTCTCTTTTTTCTGTTACCCTCCGGATGGCCTATTACCCTCTGTCCATCATTACCTGCCTTCACCTCCCATTGAGTGTTTTTAGTTTAAAAAAACAAGAAAGAAAAGGAAAGGCACAAACAAGAACACCCTCTCTAACTCTCTTACGTTATAAAAAGGTGTGTGTGTGTGTGTGTGTGTGTGTGTGTGTGTGTGTGAATGAGAGAGTTAAGTAACCGAAGACTGTGGAAGGGTGTGGCTGTGTCAACTCTATGATGACTAGTCACATCTGCAGTGATCCCCACGCCTCACCAGCAGCCCAAACGTCTGTACTGCAGCACACAGATCAATGATTGCCTGATTGAAGTAAGGTGACAGGTGCCTATGTGTTACCTCAATGAATCAATCCATGAGCCTGCATTGACAGAGGGACTAGCAGGTAACAGCTGCTCAATGTCATGCCGTCGGGTGTGTGGTGGGTGGGGCTGTATCTGAATGATGATGATGATGATGATGATGATGATGATGATGATGATGATGATGATGGAGAGGGGTGTTGTGGACGCTGTTATGAATACGGTAGAAAGTACAACTGTGCAGGTTGACAACGCCAGTCAATCACCAATCACTTATAAATAATAATTTATTGTGAACATGGGATTGAAAGCTGGAACACAATCAAAGGACAGCATGTTGATGCAGAACCCTTTTCCCACACCACCTACCTACCTTCCCCTCCTCCATCAAACACACACACGCGCGCGCAAGAGTAGAGAGTAGGCCATTGCATGGAGGTGGGAACAGATTACAAAATTTACAAAACGCATACACACGGGGACTGATTGTAAAAAGCACATAAGTGCTTATTCCATTATCCTCGATATAAAAGAATAAAATAAATAAATAAAAAATAGCACACACACACACACACACACACACACACACACACACACACGCACGCACGCACGCACGCACGCACGCACGCACACACACAGACGCCCTCGAGATTTGAAAACCCGAATTCATAAACCCATGGAATTGAAGTCGTAGGTCTTAACCACTAGACTACAACGTCCCTGTTTTAATCTGTGTATATAACTACACTATATATAACTGTTCTGTATATAACTACACTATATTTAATTATTCTGTATATAACTAGCTGTATATAACTACACTATTTATAACTACACTATATATAACTATACTGTATATAACTACACTATATATAACTACACTATATGTAACTACACTATATATAACTACACTATATATAACTACACTATATATAACTACACTATATATAACTATACTGTATATAACTAACTGTATATAACTACACTATACATAACGACACTATATATAACTACACTATATATAACTATACTGTGTATAACTAACTGTATATAACTACACTATACATAACGACACTGTATATAACTACACTGTATATAACTATACTGTATATAACTACACTATATGTAACTACACTATATATAACTACACTATATATAACTATACTGTATATAGCTAACTGTATACAACTACACTATACATAACGACACTATATATAACTAAACTGTATATAACTAACTGTATGTAACTACACTATATGTAACTACACTATATATAACTATACTGTATATAACTAACTGTATATAACTACACAGTTTTGATCTGTATATAACTACACAGTTTTAAACTGAGATGTAAAAGGTGACAGCCCTGAAATGGCATCCTCTGTGAGGCTACAAACAACAGGGTTGGATTGGACTGGACTGGCTCTAACCTCCCTCCTTGTTTTGTCTACAGCATCAAAGGACAGACCCTCAGACAGCTGGCTCAGGGTGTCTGCCGCCATTGTCAGCTGTCTGCCGCCATTGTCAGCTGTCTCACCCTGCAGTACAACACGCTGACCTGACCTGACCTGTCCTGACCTGACCCAGCCTGCCCTTGCTGGCAGCAGGCCAGGACTAAACATCAATCCCTGACATGTGCAGGGACGGACAATCAACAGCTGGGGCACTGTCCAGGGGCAGTGTTAGTAAAGAACATGACCCCTACAGACACTGACTGTCCTGGTCCTCAGGTGACCACTCATCCATAGCTGTTGGGTGGGGGGTGGGGATGGTAGGCCATGGGTCATCATGACTTTGCTATGAAACCAGGTTTGGATAGCCCTATTCATTTATGAACACCATCAAAGTCAATTTTGTTATTCAATACCATCCATGTCAATACCATCAGTTCAATACCCCATTAGTGGGATGACTGACATCGTTCCTTTGGGTAGCATTCAATTTACAAAGCTGTAGCAAAGATATAACACCCCCACGATCTCAGAGACACCTTATTATGACACATAGCTCTAGCAAAGATATAGCACTTCCACAATCTCAGACACATCTCGCTATGAAACAGCTGTAGCAAAGATATAACACCCCCACGATCTCAGAGACACCTTATTATGACACATAGCTGTAGCAAAGATATAGCACTTCCACAATCTCAGAGACACCTTATTATGACACATAGCTGTAGCAAAGATATAGCACTTCCACAATCTCAGAGACACCTCACTATGAAACATAGATGTAGCAAAGATATAGCACTTCCACAATCTCAGAGACACCTTATTATGAAACATAGCTGTAACCAAGATACAGCACCCCCACAATCTCAGAGACACCTCACTATGAAAGAGCAGCTTCGGCATAAATACCGTCACCCGGCAAACCAAGATCTGTAACTACTGGCCTCCATTACCTCCCCTGCCCTCTCCCAGCCATTACATTGCAATCGGTCACAATCCACACTGTCTAACGATTGATAAAATGCCGCCCTTTACCTTCCTGCAATCAGTCATCCTTCTCCTTTTCTGCAGTCTCCAGACATTCAAGTGTTGCGTCACTGTTTTACCTTGCCCATAAATAAGTCACTGGCTCTGCCTTCAGTGATGTTGTTTCTACAAGGGAGAAAAGGATCTTTTTGGGTTTTTTCCCCATACATACTGTTGGTGTCTATTACATAAAGTATGTTCTTTGGAGCCAGAAGGCCCATAGAGCCGGAGCTTATCCCGGTTTCTGTAGCGTTAAGCGAACTGATGGTTTTTCACCACCCCTGTGACAGGACGCTAGTCTGTCGCCGTCTATTACATGCGCACAGGGTATTTTTCTTGGGTGCATATATACATATGATAGGATACTAAAAATAATTGTCAAGAAAAGAAATCTTCAAATCTACAATTTTGACAAAGCCTGTAAATGATTAATCTTGCTATATAAAGTTTTCATATAACAAACTAGCGAGTTTCCCATCAATTTTGATATAAAATCACAATTATGTTGCGCATGTTGCTACAGGGTTTAAAGTTTGTGTGAGAGTGGAGGGGTCATTGGTTTAGTTTAACTTCATTCAGATTAGTTTAGTTTAGTTCAGTTCAGTTTTGTTGAGTTGAGGTGAGTTAAGTAAGTAGAGTTGAGTCGAGTTGAGTTGAGTAGAGTTGAGTTCAGTTCAGTTGAATTCAGTTGAGTTCAGTTCAGCTCAGTTCAATTCAGTTTAGTTTGGTTTAGTTTAGTTCTTCTTCTTCTTCTTCTTTCATCTGCCGCTGGTGCCTTTCGGCGTCGCGGGGAGACACAGACGTCTGTCTGCAGCAAGGCGGGAGGCTTGATGTAGTGACAGGTCATGGGCTCGCAGGGTGTCAGCCACAGAGTCGCTCCATCGTCTCTTTGGTCTACCTCTGGCTTTCCAGCCATTGTGTTTGGTGGTGTATGCCCGTAGGGCTGGTTGGTTGGGCGGCATTCTAGTGAGGTGACCAAACCACCTGATCCTTTGTTGTTCGATATGGTGGAGAATTGGTGTTAGTCCGACCATGTCTCTGATCACCTCATTCTTGATCTTGTCGCGTCTGGTCTTGTTGAACAGCTTTTCTCAGGCAGCGCATTTCACATGTGACCAATTTTCTCTCTAAGGCTTTTGTTAGGGCCCATGTCTGACACTGGTATGTGAGTGTTGGAACGAAGATGGCGTTGATGAGTTTTGCCTTGGTGCTCATTGGGATGCTGGAATGTTTTAGAAGGGGGGGCGAGTTGGTAACTGACTGCGTTTGCTTTCTGGCATCTTGTTTCTATCTCTCTGTCCAATTTTCCATCTTCAGTGAAGAGGCTGCCAAGGTATTTAAATTCTTTGGTCTGTTTCAACTGGGTGCCGTTGATGTTGATGTCCAGCTTTCCTGGATTTCTGCTGACAGACATAACTTCTGTTTTGGTGATACTGATCTTCATGTCATACCTCTCGCAGCTTGTGTTGAGTTGGTCTGTGTGTTCTTGAAGAGCTGCTTTGTTCGGATTCATCAAGGACTGGTCGTCAGCAAATAATAGTTCGTTCAGGGCCTCAAGATCTGGGTTGGCTTCCTTTGTAATCTGGTCCATGTAGATCACGAAGAGAAGGGGAGAGAGTACGCAGCCTTGCCTGACCCCTGATGTAACCGGAACCATTCGATGTTCCACTGGCTGTTCGGACTGCGCTCATACTGTTGGCATAGATTGCTCTGATGTTATCAAGCAACTGCCCCTTCACGTCCGTACTGCTCCAGGATCTTCCAGAGCTTGTCTCTGTTGACTCGGTCGAAAGCTTTGTCTTGATCAACGAATACTGTAAGCAGGTCTTGGTTGTATTCGATGGCTCTTTCACACAGCTGTCGGAGTGCGAAAATGGCATCTGTGCACCCTCTTCCTTTCCGAAAGCCAAACTGGGCATTGCTCAGTAGGTGTTCTGCTTTGGCTCTTGTGCGCTGTTCCAGAATCTTTGCATACATTTTCCCTACATGGCTGAGAATTGAAATGCCTCTGTAGGTGCCCTTGGGAAAGACACTTTACTCCTATTTTCCTCACTCCACCCAGGTGTACAAGTGGGTACCAGCTCTGCTGGGGAAGTATCTGGTGACAGACTAGCGTCCTGTCACAGGGGTGGTGAAAAACCATCAGTTCGCTTAACGCTACAGAAACCGGGATAAGTTTAGTTTAGCCTTGGAAAAAATGGATGACTATATTTTTTTCTGTAAAAGTTTTTATAACTGGTATCAGAGAAGCAAGGCCCTGTACAGAAGTACCCCTACAGCCACAACTTGTTTAGGACGACTACGCCATATGTTTTAGCACGAGATGGCTAGCACCTCGCATGCAAGGATAACAGGAAGAAAAGAGATGGCTTCAACTTTTGCAAGCCTTCTGGTGGTGACTGCAGAGGCAAAAACGCGGATGGCAACAAAACACGGCCTTGAAGGCCTAGAGACTCAAAATACACTCCACACACCACTCGTCTTCCCCTATATTTAAAAGATACAGGTGTTTCCATTACCTATGTAGTCGTTGTCAGAGACCTCAGCTTCTCCAGGAGCCAGCATAGAGGTATCTTCCCTGACCCGCCAGAGGGCAGGTGCCCCTTTACAGCTGGGTACACTGGGGCACTGTTTTGGGGAAAGCGAGTGCTCTGACCACTGAGCAATCCCCTCTCCTGAAGCAATCCCCGACATTGGCAATCAAGTGACACGACGTGAAATAAATAGTTTAGTCAGCAAGGAATCAGCTAGGAAGAGTGAATGACATGGAATGCTCAAATGTACACGCCACAGACACTAGAGCCGAGTGGTTATGACCACTTGGCTTCGCTCTCATGGGTCCACGATGTCGTGGGTTCAAATCTCGAAGTCGACGTCCGGTGAATGAAGTGTGGACATTTTTTACAATCTCCCAGTCCAACTGCAAGTGCAGATCTGCCAATTCCCCTCATGTATAGGCACGTGCAGAAGATCAAATATGCACTTTAACGAATCTCCCAGTCCAACTGCAAGTGCAGATCTGCCAATTCCCCTCATGTATAGGCACGTGCAGAAGATCAAATATGCACTTTAACGATCCTGCAATTTATGTCAGCGCTCCGTGAAAACACGAACATACCCAGCATGCAACCTGTACAATAAAGTAAGCTGCTCTGAAATCGGAACGTGTCAGCTGGGGCCAGTGGAGACACCTCCTGCAAAACTTACAAGCACAGGAGAAGACCAGACAGTATGCACCCCACCCAATAAGGGAACGCAGAGAAGAAGAAGACGAAATACGCAGCAAAAAATGAATGTTTTCTATTGTGACAAATAAAGACACAGCAATACAACAGTCCCAGCCTTCCGTTTTGACAGACCAACATGGCCTGGCGACCTGGATAAAACTGAAATAGGGCGATGTCAAAGATTTCAGACTATAAAAAAAAATGAAGTGGTGACAGAGTTAGCACCTATGCGTGTGTGCAGCTGCAGTTCACTCATTCAGTGTTTTTATGTGGGCCTCCTTTGATGATAGCGAGGATGAGGACTGATAATCTCTTTAGAGAGGCTCTCTCTTCACAGAAAGAGTATCCTTGACATTATCAACACAGCATATGGGAGTTAAGGAGACATTTACCAAGTCTTAAGCTCTTGCAGGTGACCTCAAAGAGTAATCTTGTCTTGGGTACAGGCATTTTCCGTTCCATTATGAATAACAGAAAAAAACAATAAATCAATAAACTGATCAAATCTCTCTCTCTCTCTCTCTCTCTCTCTCTCTCTCTCTCTCTCTCTCTCTCTCTCTCTCTCTCTCTCTCTCTCTCTCTCTCTCTCTCCCCCTCTCGATCTATCTATATTTCTATCTCGATCTATCGATCTATCCATATCTGT
>CM054141.1:2339258-2389258 GCA_028751875.1 Rapana venosa
CTGTCTGTCTTCATCTCCAGAGGCAGGCAGAAGTGGAGAAGGAGGAAGGGGGAGGGGGGGGATCTAAATTATGGGATATATGCAGTCTTGGAATATGTAGGTATACAAAATTCTTGTTACGGGTTGACTGAATTCTGAAACTGTTAGATTGTATTATTGCTGCGTTGTTATGTTAGATTGTATTGCTGCGTTGTCATGTTAGATTGTATTGCTGCGTTGTTATGTTAAGATTGTATTGGTGCGTTGTCATGTTAGATTGTATTGCTGCGTTGTTATGTGAGATTGTATTGCTGCGTTGTTATGTGAGATTGTATTGCTGCGTTGTCATGTTATATTGTATTGCTGTGTTGTTATGTTAGATTGTATTGCTGTGTTGTCATGTTAGATTGTATTACTGCGTTGTTATGTTATGTTATATTGGTGCTTTGTTATTATGTTTGCACTATGGCTTTGTTTGCCCATTATTAATCTGTTTGTCTGAGAACAAACGCGTACACTTGCAATACAGCCTCCACACGTTTTCTTTTCTGCTTCCCTTTCGGAAGATAGGGCAAGGCTGACAATCGAACCCAGGACCTCACGGTTTACTTGTTGGCAGGCGAACGCCTTAACCACCCTCCTTCTTGTGTATGATAGGGGGACGGGATAGCCTGGTGGTTAGAGTGATGTGCTCGTGATCTGCTGACCCGGGTTCGAATCTCGTTCAAGGGGATTTTTCCTCTGGTGTTACCATCAGTGCCAACTCCACTCCCCCAAAAGTCCTTTGGATGAGACTATAAACCGAGGTCCCGTGTGCGAACGCACTCAGAACATCTTGCGCACACGTTTAAACCCGTTCTGCTTTTCGGAAGAGTAGGCCATTGTCAGCCGGAGGCAATGGATTACAAAATTTACACAACCGCATACACTAGGGGACTAGATGTAAAAGAGCACATTAGTGCTTATTCCATTATCCTCGAAATAAAACAATAAATGAATAAATATGTAGATTTTTAACAAAAAATAAAATGTTGCTTAAACAAAAAACCGCTACGACTTTTTTGAAGACGAAACCTTTATTAGTTTTTTACCATCAGCTGTATGTAAGGTGTGTGTGCCTTCAGAAAATCAGTGAGAGAATCACAGTTGCCCATCCTATCCCACCTCCGTACCTCATTCTTTTCTCCCTGTGTGAAAGAAAGATGCAGCAGCAAAACTGGCTCTCTTTCAACAAGGTTAACACCACCCCTCCCCCCCCCCCCCAAAAAAAAAAGAAGGTTAACACCGCCTTAAATGAACATGAACAAGGGATCACTAGCTAACAATAGAGTTGTTTTGTGGGGGTTGTTACGGTTGTGTGTGTGTGTGTGTTTCTCTGTGTGTGTGTGTCTGTGTGTGTGTGTCTGTGTGTCTGTGTGTTTTGTTGTCGTTGTTTTTAACAACAAGAGTTGACAATGCCCAAGCTTATGCTGCCTCGTCACATACACACATCTCCATATTTAGTCATAGACAGTATGCCATCTATGGGAGGAGGAGGGGGCTGGTTCAGTGACGGACACCTGTTGGGGAGGAGAGAGAGAGAGAGAGAGAGAGAGAGAGAGAGAGAGAGAGAGAGAGAGAGAGAGAGGAAGCATAGAGGAAGGCTTTATGAACATAAACTATTCAGTAATTTGTTAGACTATGGTTTTAAGTTAACTGATATTTATTTGTCTTATCATACAATGTGTTATAACAATTTGGGGAGGGGGGAGGTATGCGCGCGCGCGCGTGTGTGTGTGTATGCGCGTGCGTGCGCGCGCGCGCGCGTGTGTGTGTGTTTAGGGGAGGGATGTAGGGCCATGTGTGATTAGTGTGTAGAGGCGCACACACACACACACACTGGCACGCGTATGAGTGCATGTCATTTCGCACTGGGGAGTTTTTATGACTGGCCTCGCTAGGTATTGGGGGTGTTTGGGTGCTTGTTATCTTCTGATGCGGTCGTGCCATTGTTCAGATGCTGTGTTGTGGTGTTTTTCTGTGATTAATATTTCCTTCTGTTTACTGTTTTTGTATATGGCTTGTACCCCACATCAATTTTCGTGTTTTCATGCAGAAATAGTTGTGGGGGGAAAAGCAAGTGCAAGTAACCAATGACTGTTCTGTTTGTGAGATGAAAACCCAGGATTTGAATGGAATCCAGAGACCTGTTGCTGAAGCCCCAGTGCGGGCAGAAGGTGTTTATATATGCAAATGAGCTGGCTGCTGCACCTTCTCCTGAAGAGGATAGGAGGATAGGTGGGGAGGTTAGAGATCAAACACGTCAACCCCACTCAGCCAGGTAGAGGCGACGTCACAGCCCCGGGCCC
The DNA here is from genome assembly GCA_028751875.1 of Rapana venosa. Lineage (NCBI taxonomy): Eukaryota > Metazoa > Mollusca > Gastropoda > Neogastropoda > Muricidae > Rapana > Rapana venosa. Next base: position 2,341,586 of record CM054141.1, read on the forward strand.
CTGCTGTGAACTTCAATGGCGCAGTCAGTCAGTGGAGGAAAGCAATGCAGTGTCAATACAAGGCCAGGCCCCGCTCACACACAGCTAGGGGGTTCCACGTTTCTTGCCTGATATAGGTAGGGATGGGGGGGACTGCTTGCTGGGGAAACTGGGTGGATGACGTCATCACTGTAGCTATGACGGTGTGAACTGTGCTCATCTCCCCTCCTTCTCCCCTGTCCTCCAGCTCCCTCCCCCTCCCTAACTCTCTCTCACACACACGCACACACTCCTTCAGTCCTGAGGGTGTCAACGTCAAGTCTTTTTGCAGCGCGTGGAATGCGAAAAACAACAAACAGCAATTACACACGGCCACGCTGCACTGCATGCATCCTTCTGCATGGTTTATCTCCCCCTGTCCCTCCCCCCTTCACCGCCCACCTCAAACTCTTTGCAAATGAGGTACCCCTCCTCTTCCACCCTTCTGTCTTCTTCAGGACTGTTATGTACAGCTCTCTACCCCCCTCCCTCCTAACAAGAGTTGGCACTGGTGCAATCTCTACCTTCCAGTGGTCACCAAATATTCCGGGGTTGGTTTTTTTCGAAGTCGTTCACACGTGTAGAAACAGCGATGGCTGTGAGCCAGTGCTGATGCGGCATGTGGGAGAAAACGGTTGATGTCTGCACGACAGGTCTCTTCAAGGGCGTGTGGACCATGGAGCTGCTTCTTCTTCTTCTTCTTCATCTTCATCATCATCATCTTCTTCATCATAATCTTCTTCATCATCATCTTATTCTTCTTCATCATAATCTTCTTCTTCATCATAATCTTCTTCATCATCTTATTCTTCTTCATCATAATCTTCTTTTCATCATCTTCTTCTTCTTCATCATAATCTTCATTATCATCATCATCTTCTTCTCCTTCTCCCTCGTCTTCTTCTTCTTCGAACACTCAGACCGCAACTATTGTTGTCTGCCCAATGCGTTGCGCTGCCGTTAAACGCCTGAACAGTCAGGCGCAGTTCATCCGATGTAGGGGTTTTACTTGTTTGAATAATGGTCTCTATTATTATTTTCTTTTTGATTGAATGTGTTTTCCTCTTCCCCATTGATACTCCCCCCCGGCCCCCTCTTTCCAATGCTTTTTTGTTGTTATTGTTGTGATGTTGTCTCATGGTGATGGGGATTATTCGTTATATTGTTGTCTCATGGTGATGGGAGATTATCATTATTATTGAATCTCTATAATAATTATCATTATCATTGACTTATTTGACTGATTTTTGCTTGTCTGATAGTTATTGTGTGAATATATTATATTTCAAAAGCGCTACTTGAAGAGTATGAGCGCATATATGAGCACACGTTTGCGTGGGTGGAGGAGGAAAGGAGGGATGTCATTGCAGGCAATATTGTCAGTAATGACGCAATGAATGCCTAATTTTCTAACGTTTTGTTCCTGTACCTTTTTATTTTCTAAAGTATGAACGTGAAGGAAATGATGATATAGTAGGTGAAGTAATTTTGTTTGTTTGACGTTTTATGATTTTTTTAAATTCTTAAAACATTCTTTACCTAAGTTGGTGCGTATGTGCGCTTGCGCGCACGCGCGCATGTGTGTACGAGTGTGTGTGTGTGTGTGCGTGTGTATATGTGTGTGTGTGGTGTGTGTTACATGTGTGTGTAATTTGTATTTTGCAGTGTATTATTTTATTGTTTTTGTTTTTGTTACTGGTACAGTTTATTGGTAAAGGTTGCAATAATGTAGCATTTCAGTATTATCATTAAGAAATTTGTTCTTAGATAGATGGCTTGATGAAAAAAAGGAAATGCATTACTTATTCAATGTGTACCATCTGGAAATAAAAATGTGACTTGACTTGACTTGACCGGTGTGGGAGAGACTTGTTATCTTTTAAGTATTTCGGAGGGGGAGGGGGAGGCAGGAGAATGGACGAAGAATGCAGAGAATAGACAAGAAGGAGGTGACAGGAAGAAAAGGAACGAGGCAGAAACAAAGAGAGGGGATAGAAAAGAGGGAACTCCTAGCGCAGAATAGGAGGCACCGTGGTCGAGTGGTTTAGGCGGTCAACTCGTGATCCAGAGGTCGCGGGTTCGATCCCCGCTCGGCTCGGTGTTGTGTCCTTGGGAAAGACACTTTACTCCTATTTTCCTCACTCCACCCAGGTGTACAAGTGGGTACCAGCTTTGCTGGGGAAGTATCTGGCGACAGACTAGCGTCCTGTCACAGGGGTGGTGAAAAACCATCAGTTTGCTTAATGCTACAGAAACCGGGATAAGCTCCGGCTCTATGGGCCTTCTGGCTCGAAAGAACATACCTAGCGCAGAATAACCAGAAGGGAGGGATGTTATTTATACTGATAGGCCTCCAGCACTCCCACAGGGGAACATGCTTTTCAAAGACGGCAACATTTAAAAAAATCAGACTTTTCCCCTATCAGGGACTATGGTTCAAACTTGGCCGGATTCCATTAGCTCCATGGTTTGAACTCTGGATATGAAGTTTGAGGGGCACAGGTCTGAGTTAGTGCTGCTCTCTCTGTTCAAGGTTTTTTGTCCATGAGTTAAGACTGATCCGAATTTCCCCGCTTCCCCCCTCCGGTAAGTCTTTCAAATGAGAAATTCCATTGAGGTGCCATGTACATACACTGAACATCTTGTGGACATGCTCAAACTCTGTCTCTTTTCTTTTCGCAGAAGAGTATGCCAGGTATGGCTGGTGAAATGGGCGACACTGACATACCCAGCATGCAGTCTGTGACCTGGGGAGGACTGAGCTCCGACGTCCACAGCTGGCCTGGGACACAATGCATCACCATTTTTACGCTGTGCCCAGTACAGTAAATCCTTGAAACTTTAGGAAAAAGACAACTTTTTTTTTCATTCCTCGGCTAGAGCTCTGAGGTTCACCAGTGGTGAGATTTGGGTGTATGTGGCCGTTTTTTGCCTACTCTGAAGGTAGCCGCATTCCGACTTCGGGGATGTGTGCTGGGTAAGATCGTGTTTTGTAACCCTTCCAACGCTGGCGTGAATGACGGGCTCTTTAACGTGCATATTTTGATATCTGCATATATAATATATCGAACGCTCAGAACAGCACCTATAGCTGTCTGTCATGTGAGCGAAAATGCTTTGTGCTGCCGTTAAGCGCCTGACAAGTCAGGCCCAGCGCATCCGACTTCGACGTGGGAGAGAATTGCTATCTTTTATGTCTTTGTGGAAGAAAAGGCAACAAGGCAGAAAAGAGTCAAGGAGGAGATGGCAGGAAGAAAGGAGACAATGGAGGGATAGAAAAGAGGCAAATGCATGCACAGAATTTCCACTATCTACACTGACAAGCCCCCCGGCATCCCCACGGGGAAGGTGTGGGGACAGTGCAAACGGCTTCATGTATGTGGTCGTGTCGCGTTCCTCTTGCTCGTTTCTCCGCGTTTCGTCACTGTCGTTCCGTTAGGCAGGGAGCGGACTACGCAGAGGTGCCGCTGCATTTGACTGCTACCGCCCTTTGAGCGGCTGGTTTTTCAGACTGTCTCTTTCTCCGCCACCGAATCACCGACAAAACATTTGGCACCCAGTCAAGACTTTGAAGCCTATTTTAGAGCTCTGCTTTCACACAAAGAATGAACTTGCCCTTTGTGTCCCAGAATAGAACAGATATTGCGCCTGTCTTCTTGAAGGTAGATGCTCGCACTATGTGTCAGCACATGAATGGGGTTTGTGAGCTTCGCTGAAGAACGTAGGCAGCTTTTATTTATTTATTTGTTTATTTATTTGTTCTTTTATATCGAGGATAATGGAATAAGCACTCATGTGCTTTTTTTCATCCAGTCCCCATGTGTATGCAGTTTCGTAAATTTTGTCACCCGTTCCTTTTGTTGTGTACATGGCATAGTTCCCACTTGCCCCTGTGGCCAGAATAATCGTGGTATCAAAACCTTGTTTCAGTCCTATAGACTACATGACATAGTTCTCTAATGCCCCTGTGCCCAAAATACTCCACGTTGTATCAAAACTTCGTTTCAGTACCTTCAGACTACATGACATAGTTCTCAAATGCCTGTGTGCCCATATCGTTGTTGTATCAAAACTTCGTTTCAGTACCTTCAGACAACAGCAATGCTAGCTGTGGAAGGGGACACCAGTATCCAGTGTATCCCTCTTCACACAGCCTACTGCACTCTGGTGTAGAAGTGGGCTGGCTAATCTGTGATCACAGGGAGCGAGGTCATCAGTCATTGTGGCCTCTTACCTTAGCCACTGCTGTTACAGGGAAACCGGAAAGAGGGGAGATTACTGGTGGTGTGATTCATTCTAAGAACCGTTATCGGTGTTTGATAGGCCATCACCCCTATAGCATTATAGGCTCAACCCTGGGGGACATGACAGGCAGCGGGGCGAGCTATGTACATGTCGTTTGTAAACAGTCAGTGTCAGTGTCAGTGTCAGGGATCAAAGTGACCGTTGATGGTCAAGTCAAGTGTTCCAAAGAACAGGGATAGAATGTTGAGGGAGTGGGTGGGGTGGGGGGGGGGGGGGGAGGGGGGAGAGGTTAGGAGAGGCAGGAGGGAGGGACTGGAGCAACTTGTCCCTTCTCTCCTACAGTCGTTTTCCATTCATCCAGCCCACTGGCTTTGTTGTTGTTGTTGTTGTTGTTGTTGTTGTTGTTGTGTGTGTGTGTGTGTGTGTTGTATTTGTTATCGTTGCACACAGTCATGCATGTGTTCAGAGCACAGGCATAGACACAAATACTTGTTTTATCTTGTCTTGTATTGTATTGTCTTGTATTGTATTGTCTTGTATACCACTTTGAGTCACGGCAGATTTCTCTGCGTGAAATTTGGGCTGCTCTCCCTGGGGAGAGCGCGTCGCCACAAGAGCAGCGCCATCCACTATTAGTTTTTCCTTTTCCTGTCAGCATAATTATGTATTTGGTTTCGAAACATCGGTTTATCGTCTCATCCAAAAGACTAGCACCCAGACCACCACTCATGGTCTAGTGGATGGGGGGAAAGTTGGGGGCACAAACGGGAATCAAACCACCACACACTTGAAACCTGGCTGTTGGCTTTTTAGGCAGGTGGGTTACCTCTAGACCGCCGATCCACCCATGCGGGCACGTGTGCACCTGTACACACAAGCACGTATCTGTAATGTGTTCAGAGAGAGAGAGAGACAGACAGACAGACAGACAGACAGACTTTTGTGAAGTGTGTTCATGGAATCGTCACAATTAGGCTACCTGATTGTTATCTTTCACTCCTTGTTCCCCCCCCCCCCAGCTCCCACCCCCCTTTTCTCCCCCTCCCCCCTTCCGCTCTCCGCCCCCTCACTCAGCGGCTTTATGCTATCTTCTCTCTGCCCTCTGGCTGTCCCCCTCCCCCTTCCTCCTCCTCCTTCCCCCACACATTGGCGGCAAAAGGGGGCATACAACCTGTTTTAAGTCCCACTGCTCTACATTCATAACCCACACACACCTTTTTGTCACACACACACACACACACACGCACGCACGCACGCCCCCCCCCACCCCCCCCCCCCCCCCCCACACACCACAGCACACACACACACAAAACCACACAGTGCAACACAACACACACCTACCTTTATTTTACACAAACAACGCAACACAAGACCACACATACACACACAACAAACACATACACACAACTCAACTCTGTCTCTCTCTGTCTGTCTCTCCCTCTCTCTCTGTGTCTTTCTCTCTCTGTCTCTCTCTGTCTGTCTGTCTCTCTTTCTCTCTCTGTCTCTCTGACAGAAGTCCCAAATGTATTTCATGCTGTATGGACAAGCTAATTGCAGACCTAAGGAAGGAGTGTCTTGAGCTGTCACTGCTTTCAGCGTCCTGCATTCACATACGTCTTCCCCCGCCCTCTCCTCTGCTATGTTAGCAAATATACAGCGCTGTCATGCTTAGAGACCAATACAAACAAACGAACAGACAAAACAGAGCGATAGACCGAAACCACCACCACAACCCCCCAAACTGTATATATGTGATATTAATAAATATTAGTCAACTAGTATTCGTTTAAAGGCAAATCACAGTAGGCTGCTAAGGAGGTCGGCTTTTCAGCTTAATAATCTACGTACCATTTACAAACAACAACAACAAAAATTCCCAAACAAAAACAGCAAACAAACCAAACACACACACACACACACACACACACACACACACACACACACGCACGCACGCACGCACGCGCACACACACACACACAAACACTGTACAGTTCCCTACTGCAGCTGACCAGTCACACAGTAAAAACATCACCCCAAGACTGGGTTCCATTGCCAAGAGTATATAAGTCGAATAGACACACTTTTGTTTATCTTCCAGGTTACCACATGCCTAGACATGTGGAACCACATTTGTTTCTTTTGGGGCGGTATATATCTTGATCACTGAGGCGCGGTGAAGATGCTTCAGTCTAGGTCAGAATGCAGGGAGTGCCAGACACACCTGCCTGGCCTGATGTCAGGACTAAAGACAGGCCAGTTTGGGGTCAATGAAAACACAACAGCTTGTATCATCTGCACATGGGGAGTCAGAAGTGTACGAACCGGGAAGGGGTGGGGAGGGGGGGGCTTGTGGTTAGTTTGAGAGTCTTTCTCAGGATGTCTTTTGCTGAAGCCCTGCGTCTGATCTGAATTACTGCACGTGAAAAAACGTCATACATAAGCAGCTTTCAAGAAGAAACCACGTACAATGTAGGCTAGGACGACAGAAACTGACAGATATAGGCGACACACGTTTGTTTTGTTCCCCGGCTAGAGCTCCGAGGTTCACCAATTTTCCGTACGCAACCGTTTTTGCCCACCATGAAGGTAGCCACATTCCGACTTGGGGGATGTATGCTGGACATGTTCGTGTTTCCCTAACACACCGAACGCTGACATGAATTACGGGGTCTTCTGCATATGTATATACACGAAAGGAGTGAAGGCACTGGCAGGTCTGCACTTGAAGCTGACCTTGGAGATCGTAAAAATCTCCACCCTTAATTCACTATACGCTGCCGAGATTCAAACCATGACTTCATGGATCCATGGGTTTGAAGTGGAACGGGTTTTATCCACTGGGCTATTGGGTCCGTCATATAGACTACATACATACATACATACATACATACATACTGCACACAGCACGAGAAAATATAACCTAAGCAGCTAAAATGACATGACACACTATGATACAGTACTACTCTATGCAAAACAAGCGACTTCTGTCTAACCAGCCAACTCAATCAACTCAACACCACAACAGTGCAGCAGAGAGGAGCGAGCAGTCCAACTAGTTGGCTTGACGGTTTTCTGTCTTTTTTTCTTTCTTGTCTGTCACCAAAAATGCTTACCAGCTTAAACTTTGAATACTTGCCGCTCCTTGTCATCACACCACTTTGCCTGCCTGTCTGTAACACACACACACACACACACACACACACACAGGTCTTTTTTAAACTTCCCTTTAATTACTTGAGAACTGTAGCAGTCTTTGCGGGAGGGCAGAGGCAGGGTGAGAGAAGCAGAGGACGAAAGGACAGCCAGGAATGTTGCTGATCCACAAGGAGTGGGGCTTTGCATGACACAAGCCTTTGATTTTCACAAACTTAGGGCAAAAGCAACGGCCACGGAATTTAAACAGGTATATGCATGGACTGGATATGGTAAGTCAGCAACCACTTTCGAAGAGTACTTCTTCTTCTTCATCGAACGCTCAGACAGCAACTATAGCGTCATGCTGCCGTTAAGCGCCTCACAAGTCAGACCCATAGCATCCGAGACGGCATAAGACATAACTGTTATCTTTTTAAGTCTTTCTGGAAAAAAAGCAGGAAAATGGACCAAGAAGTCAAAAAATAAAACAAGAAAGAGGCGATAAAAAGAAAAGGAACAAGGCAAAAACAAAGAGAGTGATAGAAAAGAGGAAATTTCTAGCACAGAATTTCCAAAATGAGGGGATGCTATTTATACTGACAGATCCCCGGCATTGCTACGGGGGACGAAGTAGTACTGAAGCTGGTCATCTATTTTCAGACTGCATACCTCACACTCCAAATCCTTTCCTATTTTCAGTCGGAGTAAAGAAAGAAAGAATTGAGGGCTTGGCCTCAGGCAATCCGAAATAAAGTTTAAAAAAAGCTTTCTTGGGGTGATGATCTAACGCTAGCTTTCACAGTTTCAGGTATCTTCACTCCCGTCCCTAAGGATGCATACACTAGGGCAGCCATTTGCAGACACCAAGGCTTTGCCACACAACCGTCATAAACGGAAAAATCAGATGATTAATTCTTCATGCACCAATGCCTTCAGAGGGAGTGGACTGAAAGGTGACAGATGTACAAACAAACAAGAAAACAAAACAAAAAAAATGTACAAACCGCTTACGTCTTGTTTTCCTCGGCACAATTTTTTTAATGAGGACTTCAGGAGAAAGGGGAAGCAAAGCTGGCGGGGAATCTAACCCTGTTCATTGAACACTGGGGACTGGGCGGAAAGCCCTGATCAGAGTGAGGGAAAGCCTGGTAAACTGAAATCCTGATAAAGATGGTATCTGCATAATTATACAGGATCTGGTTGACTGCACACAGATTGCACATGTAGGCATTATTTGTTGCACCAGTTGGGTTTTTTCCGTTCCTTTTTATATCTCATAAATCCTTGAAATTCCTTCTGTTGTTTTTTTTTAAAGTATGGATTCTTCCTGGATGACATTTCTCTGTCCTTTTGTTTAAGCTGGCACACACGTGGCATTGAAAACACTACATACACAAGCCATTCATCACTGCAGACAACAATGCAAGCAATGAATAATGCGTGTCCTAGACACAGTCCAGTCGAAAACACTTGAAGCATCCCATGAAGGGCAATTACAATACCGACAGGCACATTGATACCTATCATTATATCAAAAGATGCACGAAAAATACATTTCAAATTGGTATGAACATTCAAAGATAGCTTTAAAAAAAATATCACACACACACACACAAACCCGCGCGCACACACACACCACACACACACACACACACACACACACACACGCGCGCGCGCGCGCAAAACCCCCCCACACACACACACACACACACACACACACCACAATGTAGGAATACAATGTTGTAAAAACCATTTATTGAAAAAGACATGTAAACTTATATTTACACGTGCACGCAGGCGCGCACTCACACAAGCACGCACACGTGCGCACAACCATACACACACCAATATATGAACACCATTTTATAAAGACTATTGACTAGTAATCACACACACACGCGCGCGCGCGCGCGTGCGCACACACACACACTCACACACACACACGTGCGCGCACACCATAATGACCATTGACAAGTAAAGACATAAGCTTACACAACACACACACATACACACACACACACACACACACACCACACACACACACACACACACACACACACACACACACACACACACACTGACAATCAAGAGGTATATCAGAGAATGTAAAACTGTTTGGTCAGTACTGTTTTGAATTTAGAATTCGAATGACTACCGAGACAAAAGAATTTCTTGTTCTATTTGTTTTACTGTTGGAGCACGGAAAACGGCGTCCTGAAGGCAACAACGGAAATTTCGAATCTGTTGTCGTCCATCAAGCACGCACAGTATCAAATAACTAGAGAAACTTCATGCAGAATATGTATCACAGGTATTGGCTGATTTACTCAAGACAGGGTGAATGTATTCTTTTAAACTTAAACTTTCTTTTAAACATAAACATATAGATGTGAACTTTTCCCTCTTAAACTTATTCAGTTGTACCTTGTATGAATGTTTTCCATTTCATATTGTAAGTTCACTTTATTCCAAAATATATGAACGTTTGGTCAAGTTTCGTTCAATGTTACCTTTTCCGTCTTTCATTAAGATTTTATCAATACATATGTTTTGCTCTCTCTCTCTCTCTCTCTCTCTCTCTCTCTCTCTCTCTCTCTCTCTCTCTCTCTCTCTCTCTCTCTCTCTCTCTCTCTCTCTGTCTGTCTGTCTCTCCCTCCCTCCCTCCCATGTACAGAGGTAAAGTTGGATGATTTGTATTCAATCAGTGATTCTGACAGTGACAGTGAAATAAAACAGGATTGTCAGTCAAGTGATTGTGACGGAGGTGTGGAAGAGGAAGAAGCATTAGGTGACCAACCTGGGGGGAAGGGGGGGGGGGGGGGGGGGTTACGGTTACAGACTGACAGACATGGCCATTTTGATCCAAAACATCTCTGCACAATTGTGCTGCATCTGTTGCAAACGGAAAGTGACTCTGTGTGAAGTTACAGGACTAGAGAGAGAGAGTTTGCTTTAAAGTGTTCTTACAGAGACTGGGATAGGCAGACACATCTCTTTTCTTTTTCAGGTAGCTCTCTAAAACTTGGTGTACAAATAACTTAGGCTCCCAGCTGGATTTTGTTTCTCTTCAGTGGAAATATAAAATATCTAAATCGAAATCTAAATTTTTTTTAAAGGGAAGTTTGGATTTGCCAAAGGAACAAAATTCGGTTGATAACCTTATAACCACATTTAGAAAGTATCAGATAGTTAAAGTAGCTCTGTGTGGAAATATCCTGTTACAAGTGTGACAGCATGCAAGCCATGTATTGTAATAATGATTTTATTCATAGTGTTTTACCGGGTAAATGTGCGCTTAGTTCTTAAAAGTAGATGCATATTGTAAAAAATCCAAAGTAAAAGCTATTTCCTGGTCAAAGTGGATAGTAGTTAGGCAATATTTACTATGTTATCAAAATGTATAAAATCATACAACCCTCACAGCCAATACTGACCTCTTAAAGGGCGCACAGTGAAAGTGCTCAGATTAAGGGTTAGTTTCTTGTTCAGGAATGAAGTCTGAAATAAAAGTAAATGTTGACATTTCTTCGAGGTGAGCGCACAGTTTCAGAATTTAACTCTGCGGGATCTAGGATGGCTAAAACGTTCGCCTGCCAACAAGTAAACCGTGAGGTTCTGGGTTCGATTCCCAGCCTCGCCCTCTCTTTCCAGTTTGACGAAAAAATCAAACTGAATGTCAGAGTCCTTCAGATGAGACTATAAACCGAGGCCCCGTGTGCGAACGCACGCAGAACATCTTGCGCACATGCACGTTCCACCTTTCGGAAGAGTAGGCCATTGTATGGTGGTAGGGAGCGATGACAAAACAGCCTGCATGCACATAGGTGTCGTGTTTACACACCATCCCCAAATCGGAATGTAGCTGCCCCTAAATGGCTGGGGGGGGGGGGGGGGGGGGGGGGGGGGGGGGGGGGGGGACAGTTGCATACGCAAAAATCGGAGCTCAAGCGGAGGAAGGAAAAGAAATGTGACAGTGAAGTACATTGTGAACACATGTTGCTACAATCCGCCTACACTCTCACTACCCCGGATAAACCAGCCCGGAACAAAGCTGGCCCTTTGGCACACCCTCTGTTGATTTGCAGTGACAGAGGGTGGTGTGTGTGTGCGTGCGTGTGTGTGTGTGTGTGTGTGTGCGTGTGCGAGTGTGCGTGTGTGTGTGTGAAAAGCTGGCGTCAACTGAGGACGACACATCTGCTGTGTGCATAAGACGTGGTAAAAATAACTCCTGAAAGCATACACACACTGGTGGTAGGAGGCTAAGTGTTCAAATCAAACAGTTTGAAAAGTTTGAAGGAACTATGCACTCTCTCTCTCTCTCTTCTCTCTCTCTCTCTCCTCTCTCTCGCTCTCTCGCTCTCTCTCTTTCTCTCTCTCTCCTCTCTCTCTCTCTCTCTTCTCTCCCTCTCTCTCTCTCTCTCTCTCCTCTCTCTCTCTCTCTTCTTTCGAAAAACATTAAGAAAGGAGGACAAAAACTTGTACTGTGTCACAAGAAGGGAATATAAATTCATGCTTGAACAGAAAAAGAAACAGTATAATAAGACCTTACTTGCAGATATGATGTCATCAATCTCTTCTCAAATCCAGTTCTGGAAAAGTGTTAAGAAGGCGTCATTTAGAAAAAGTCAGCCAAAGAATAGTATATCAGTTGACAGATGGTTTCAACATTTCAAAACCCTGCTGGAGAAAGACTCATTAGCCAACTCCATGATTACTGATGTTGACAGTGATGGAACTGAGGAAGATTTTGATCGTCCCATATCTAAAGATGAAATATTAGTGGCACTTAGAAAACTAAAGAGTGAGAAAGCAGCTGGTCCTGATCAAATCATTGGTGAATTGCTAAAATATGGAGGTGAAAATATTGTGCTTTTCCTTCTAAAATTATTCAACAAAATTTTTGATGATGGTCTTTTTCCAGATAACTGGGCTGAATCTATAATACTAACATTACATAAAAAGGGTGATGTTGATAACCCTAATAACTACCGGGGAATTTCTCTTAGTGACATAAGTAGTAAGATATACAGTACTATTATTAACAATAGGTTACAGGAATGGGTTATGAAAAATAATATTACAGGTGACCACCAAGCTGGTTTTAAGAGAGGATACTCCACTATAGATCATATGTTTACTCTGCTTGCGTTTTTACAGAAACAGTTTGCTCATAACGGTAAGCTCTATGTAGCATTTATTGACTTTGAAAAAGCATTTGATTCTGTTAACAGGAACTTGTTGTGACCTATTCTCCTGAAAAATGGTGTGAACGGTAAATTATTACGATGTTTGAGAGCCATGTATCAGAATGTCAGAAGCAGAATAAGATGTGGAAATAAAATGACTGACATAATATACTGTACCACTGGTGTTAAACAGGGGGATGTACGTAGCCCCTTACTATTTTCTGTTTTTATCAATGAGTTAACCAGAGACGTAATCAATAATGGTAAATATGGTGTCACTTTCCCCCAAGATTTCACAGAATTGTTTATTCTTCTGCTTTCTGATGATGTTATCCTGCTATCCGAAACAGTTGTAGGCTTACAAAAGCAGTTAAACAGCTTAAACAGTGCTGCAACATCACTTGATCTTAAGGTTAATCTGAATAAGAGTAATATCGTTGTATTCAGAAAAGGTGGTTATTTAGCTACTCAGGAAAAATGTTTGTACAATGGAAAAGTCATGCCTGTGATAAATGTATATTAATATTTAGGAATCTATTTTTCTACAAAGCTTAGTTTCACAACTGCATGTAAAGGTCTGGCAAGTCGAGGTAAATGGAGCTTGTTATTTGTGTTGAAAAAACTACGATTATTGAATAATAACTCTTTTGACTTGTTGATTAAGATATTTGATGCACAAATACAACCCACTGTGTTATATGGTGCAGAAACTTGGGGCTTGGATGGGGCTGTAACACATTGTTAAATCAGTGCACCTCTTTGCTTTAAAGCAGTTTTTAGGCTTAGATAGACGTACACCTAATGATCTTGTTTATAGGGAAACTAACAGATATCCCCTCTCTGTTAATGCTGCTGTGTTAGATATTGGATTAAGATTCTGCATATGAATGAAAGCAGGCTACCTTCTAAATCCTACAAGATGCTTTATGATCTACATGTCAAAGGGAAAAACAACTGGGCTACACAAATACGTACCTGTTTGGGTGAACTCGGGTTTGGATTTGTTTGGCTCAATCAAGGAGTCGGAAATTGTAGAGAGTTTATTAACGCTTTCAGGCAAAGATTGATTGAATGCCAATGGCAACAATGGAGTGATCATATACAAAGCAGTGAAAGATTTCAAATGTACAGACAATTTATAAGTTCGCATGATGTCAAACCTTATCTTAAACTTGATATGGATATACATTTGAAAAGAATTATGTCTAAGTTTAGACTTGGTGTATCAGATATAAATGTTCATAATTCAGATACAGAGAACATGACATTGACGACCTCAGGCTGCTATGCCCATTATGTAAGCAAGTACCCGAGGATGAAGTACATTTTGTGTTGTGCTGTCCAGTATTAGAGGATGTTGGGCAGAATTACATCCCTGTTAAATATAGTAGACAGCCTAACTTATTTAGACTGTTTATTCCTGGCATCTTGTCATCCTGAGGTTGTGCACAGCCACACTTCATATTTGTGTAAAGCTTTCAGAATAAGAGAGATATTGTTATCCTAAGTCATATTTTTGTAACTGACTTTTTGTTATACAGTAACATTTTGTCGTTACTATTGCTTTTACCCCCACCAAAATACTAAGCAGTTCGGCAACCCCCTTCATGTATGGGCTAATGGCCTTATTGTGACTAAATCATTCGAGTTGAGTTCGAGTTCTCTCTCTCTCTCTCTCTCTCTCTCTCTCTCTCTCTCTCTCTCTCTCTTTCTTTCTTTCTTTCTTTGTTCATCAACCGCTTTGCAAGTGAAAATAACCAATGTTCAAGCTGGTAGTATAAATGCTGATTAATCAAAAAACTTGGTCCATGAATCGATCAGAGAGAAATGTGTAGGTTTTAGAGACATCTGTAGCTCATCACAGCTCATCACCACTTTGCTGAGTAAGGATTCGTCTAGTTTGTAATAGACACATCTGCATCAGTGTAAGCATTTTGCAGCTGAAAGCGGCATTTTTTCAGAGTCTGGAAAGGGCTGCTTTGAAAAAGGTTTACAAGTATTGAGCGGTGTTCCTGTGGTTTCATGTGATTTTTGATGGGAAAACAAATACAGTTATAGACAGGAAAAGAAAAATGAGTGAGGCTGCTCTTGATGCAATGCGCTCTCCCCGGGGAAAGCAGCCCGAATTCTATCAGAGAAATCTGCAGTGACTTAAAGTGGTATACAATACAATACAATACAATACAATACAAAACAATACAAAGGATCAAATCTGGTAAAAACACAGGGGAAAAAATAACTCAAATCATAACATGGGGTCTGGAAACTGCAACAACTGCAACAACAACAACAGCAACAAGAGTAACGAGGGGTGTGCAATGTGAGTGCAGTGTGCACAAACACAGAACGTCAGGTGCTGTCACAAGATGGAGGGAGGGTCCAGTTGTCAAAGTGCCAATCATAGCAAACTGGGTCACCAGGTTAATAGAGGCAGGGCCAGGGTCAGGCACATTAAAGTTAAGGACTGACAGGGGAGAGTTGGAGGGAAAGGGGTGGGGGAGATGGAGGAGAGAAGAGGATAGAGGTGATGTGTGCCCCAGTGCATTTCCAGAAATACCTACGTAAATTGTGGCAGGTCAGGTTGGTTACAACCTCTCTCTCTCTCTCTCTCTCTCTCTTCTCTCTCTGCCCTGGCTACAGTGGTAATACAGCCATTGTGCTGCTTTTCGGTTTGTGGAGGAGGTGGAACTACGTGCCGAACTCTCCACAAAGGCTAAGTGGTGAACATTTTTCCCCAGGGATTAACATCCATACTGATTCCTCCACCTCCCACCCAGTCAAGTCTCCTGATGAGACTGTAAATCAAGATCCCATGTGCAAATGCTCGCAGAACATCTTGTGCACATGTTTAAACCTGTTCTCTTTTTTTTTTTTTTTGGGGGGGGGGGGGGGAGAATTGGTCATTGTAAGCTGGTAGGAAGGAATGACAAAATTTACAAAACTGCATGCGCACGGTGACTAGATTACAAAAAGCACGTTAGTGCTTATTCCATTATCCTCGAAATAAAAAGAACAAGTAAAGATAGCACAGGAGAAAGGGTTACAATGGGGATAGAGTCTGTCCAAATGATGTGAACAGTGGTTTGCTCTAGGAAGCATTATTTGGGGCAGACTTTCAGCTAATATTATTTGTGATGGATTTTTTTTCTGTGTAACAACGTTCTTGCACGAGGGTGTGCGGGTGCTACAATGTCTGGGTTGGTATCATCATCCTCATCATGTGAAACAATGTGTGCGTGTGCTTGTGCCCTCCATTTAGTGTGTCTTCGTGTGTGCGTGCGTGTGTCTGCTTGTGCACTCCATTTCGTGTGTGTGTTCACTTCATTTATACTTCATGGCAGACAGATCAGTAAAGTCATTTGTGCTTCATGACAGAGCAGTAACAGTCATTTGTGCTTCATGACAGTGCAGTAACAGTCATTGATACTTCATGACAGAGCAGTAACAGTCATTGATACTTCATGACAGAGCAGTAACAGTCATTTATACTTCATGACAGAGCAGTAACAGTCATTTATACTTAATGACAGAGCAGTAACAGTCATTTATACTTCATGACAGAGCAGTAATAGTCATTGAGGTCCAGCCTCACCGAGTTCGTACACTGGTGTGACAAGGCCTATCTGGAGATAAATGTTTCTAAAACTAAAGACCTGCCTATCGACTGAGAAGATCAGGGCATACTCCTAAGAATATTATTATCCATAATCAAGAAGCTGAAAACGTTTCGAACTATAAGTATCTGGGAACTGTTTTTGACCACAAGTTAAACTGGGACGTTAACACTGACGCTATTGTCAAAAAGGGACAACAATGTGTGTTTTTTCTGAGGAAACTGAACTCATTTTTTGTAGACAAAATGACTCTTTCCTTGTTTTACAAGTCTTACATAGAGAGTGTTCTAAGTTTTGCTTTCATTTGTTGGTACAATAACCTTAGTGTTAAAAACAAGAATGGCCTGCAGAGAATTGTAAGAATCTGCTAAAAAATGATTGGAAAAAAACAAAGAGATCTCATGTCGTTGTAGGCAAAGCTACAGCCATTTTGGCTGATCCTTCCCATGCTTTGTTTCCAGAGTTTCAGTTGTTGCCTTCAGAATACTGTTTTCAGTGTCCCATCAGCAAAACTAACAGAAAAAAAAATCTTTTGTGCCAGTAAGCATTCGAATTCTGAATTCACAATGATGTTGACTACCTAGTTTTTACATTTCTCTGAATTACTTGCCTGATTGTCATTATTATGAGTGTGGTCAATACATAATTATGTGTGTAGGGGGGGGGGGTGCGTGGGTGTGTAAAATAAGTCTGTCTTCTAGTCAATGGTCTTGAAACATTGAATTCATATATTGTGTTATGGTGTGGGTGTGGGTGGGTGTGTATGTGCGTGGGTAAATAATAAGTTTTTATGTCTTCTAGTCAATGGGTTTAACATTGTGTTCCCAATTGATGTGTGTGCGTGTGAAGGTGTGTGTATGTGTGTGTGCGCATGCGCGCGTATGGGTTTGTGTGTGTGTGTGTGTGTTCGTGACATTTTTATTTGAAGTCATTTTGGAATGTTTTAACTAATATGAAATTTTGCTTTTTGCGTCCTTTAGATTTTTTATGCGTATCAAAGTGCCTGTCAGTATTGTAATTGTCCTTCATGGGATGATCAAAGTGTTTTTGACTTGACTTGACTTGATATTCATAACAGAGCTGTAACAGTCATTGATACTTCATGACAGAGCAGTAACAGTCATTGATACTTCATGACAGAGCAGTAACAGTCATTGATACTTCATGACAGAGCAGTAACAGTCAATGATACGTCATGACAGAGCAGTAACAGTCATTGATACTTCATGACAGAGCAGTAACAGTCATTGATACGTCATGACAGAGCAGTAACAGTCATTGATACTTCATGACAGAGCAGTAACAGTCATTGATACGTCATGACAGAGCAGTAACAGTCATTGATACTTCATGACAGTGCAGTAACAGTCATTTATACTGCATTAAAGAGCAGTAACAGTCATTGATACTTCATGACAGAGCAGTAACAGTCATTGATACTTCATGACAGAGCAGTAACAGTCATTGATACTTCATGACAGAGCAGTAACCGTCATTGATACTTCATGACAGAGCAGTAACAGTCATTGATACTTCATGACAGAGCAGTAACAGTCATTGATACTTCATGACAGAGCAGTAACAGTCATTGATACTTCATGACAGAGCAGTAACAGTCATTGATACGTCATGACAGAGCAGTAACAGTCATTGATACTTCATGACAGAGCAATAACCGTCATTGATACTTCATGACAGAGCAGTAACAGTCATTGATACTTCATGACAGAGCAGTAACCGTCATTGATACTTCATGACAGAGCAGTAACAGTCATTGATACTTCATGACAGAGCAGTAACAGTCATTGATACTTCATGAAAGAGCAGTCACAGTCATTTATACTTCTAAGAAGGTGGGTGGCGGGGTAGTTAAGACGTTTGTCTGCCAAGAAGTAACTTAGGTTCTGAGTTAAATTCCCAGCCTAGCCCTTTCTTCCCAATTTGACAAAAAAATCAAACGGAATGTCAAAGCCCTTCAGCTGAGACTATAAAAACCAAGACCTGTGTGCCAACGCAAACAGAACACCTTACACACACGTTAAAAACCTGTTCCGCCTTTTTGAGGAGTAGGCCATTGTGTGCCGATAGGAACTGATGAAAGAAAAAAACAGCATGCACACAGGTGTCGTGTTTTGACACCATCCCGAAATCAGAATGCGGCTACCTAAACGGTGTGTGTGTGTGTGGGGGGGGGGGGGGGGGGGAAAGGGGGGGGGGGGGTGGCGGTTTCATACGCATAAATCTCACCATTGATGAATCTGTGCCGAGAAACGAAAAAAAGAATTTGTACTTCAAAACACTACCATGCTTTGCAGAAGGACTGTGTTGGGGTGAACGTGACTGTGTTCACGCTGTCGTCACCATTGACAGACAGACAGCCTGTAACACCACAGATCTGTGAGCGTGCTCATTTTGCCTATCTTCTGTACTCTCTTCCTGCTATGATTTTTACAACATATATTTTCAGTATTATCAATATAACATACAAAAAGTTCTGATTCACGTCTCTTTCAAATTTGTCAAACAAACACTAAATCTTGTTGGCCAGTGTGCCTTTTCCTATTCAACCCCTTCTGTCGAACACTTTGCCTCGGGATCTACGTCTGTCTTCTCTGTCTTCATTCAAATCCAGTTTGAAAACAGAAAAACTTTTTCCTAAAGTTTCCATGTGCGTGTGTGTGTGTGTGTGTGTGTGTGTGTAAATAGGTATATAATGCATCCTTCATGTGATATGTAGACATGTTTTGTGTCTGTTATTATTTGTTGATCTGTAAGCGACGTTTACGTATCTTGTTTAAATAACAATTTGTTCATATCACTGTTGTGAATGGGGTTAGTTTTGTGCTGTGTATTTTGGTATTGTGCTATGTATTTGAGAGCCTTGCTGTTGACTTTTTCTTATAATGTAAAGCAATTTGTGCTTCCCCTGCAAAGGGAAAGGAAAGGGCTCAAAAAGTGTCCATTATCATTACCCTCATAAAAACTCGTTCTGCTCAGCTGTGACTCAAGAGTCGCCTGGATCCAGTGTACACAATGCCCAGTGTGTCTATTTCCATGACAAAGAACAGTGATGTACCCACTGATGTCTGCTACATGGTATACAGTCCCATGCTGTTTAAGAGTTGACAACCCGCCATGGCTGATATGACTCACGCACACACCCCACACACACACACGGGACACTCTCACTCACACACTCAACTCACACAGACGCACACACACAGTCACTGCTGTGATCATTTTTGCTCCCCTCCCCTTTATCCAATACTGAACACAGGTAGTTTCAATACCTGTAGTCTTCACGTATAGTGACAGCAATGTACATTATGCAGGCTACACTCCACCTTTAGATTCCGGGTGATGTTAGTCCCCCCCCCCCACCCCCCCCCCAAAAAAAAAAATCTTCTGATTGTCACAGGTTTTTAGAGTATTAAAAAATGCACTGTGCATTTGTTTTTTGGGGAATTGAGGACATAGACCAGGTAGTCACTAGAAACTTAGAAATGATCATCAAATGAGGATTGCTTGTATTCCTATAGTATTGGCCTCACCATACACATTGTGGTTAAGAAGCTAGCAGACGACAAAGGAGTCATGGGGTACAGTGTTTGCTGAAAAATAAATTGAAACCTACCAAATTTTTGCAAAATCCCACGAGTTTGGAATCAGAAGTTAGGGTTTGGGTTTTTTTAATCACATTATAAAAAATTATGTGGATGTATTAGTACGTGCTGTATGAATTCAAGAGTAAAATAGCGAAATAGAAGAAAAAGTGTCAAAAAGGAGACAGGTGTGTAGCCTTCAGACTATTAAATTTTGCACCACACCTACCTACACACTCTGATTTAAGGTGCTGTTTTAGATACCAACTGTGCAATGGCTACACACAATTCACCACAGGGGCAAACAGAGTTCTTTTCTGCCCACATAGGCTTTCTTTCAGTCCTGTTAGAACCCAACTCCCATGCTCACTCTCTCTCTCTCTCTCTCTCTCTCTCTCTGTGTCTCTCTCTGTGAATAAATATTTCACATATGGCTGATGTAATGTTTTTGTTTTCAAGGCCGGTGTGCTACATTGTTATGATGCCTTGACATTAATAATTATGTTTAGGACGCTTGTCATATGCCCATTCCGCATGCCCACCATTCTTTTGTATTGTGGCCTAAGGCCGATGTACAGTAAAAAGTCTGAAGTCTGAACTCTCTCTCTCTCTCTCTCTCTCTCTCGGCAGCCTGCTTTATATCTGAGTAAAGCCTTTAGAATAAGTTATATCTTGGTTAAGTCATATTTTCGTAACTGATTTTTGTTGTGGCGGTGGTTGTTATTCAATAACATTTTGTTGTTGTTGCTTTTCCTTTCTTACACTAAAATACTAAACTGTTCGGCAATCCCCTTCATGTATGGACCAGTAGCCTTTTTGTGAATAAATCTTTCGAGTTCGAGTTCTCTCTCCCCCCCCCCCTCCCCCCCTCCCTTCCCGACAGGCCTTTGTCTTCATCGAAGTGCAAGCTTTTTCCTCTGACACATTCCCACCTAGGTGTTAACATCCAAAAACACTGAAAATAGTTCATCAGACATTATTACCGAAGGGTCACAGTGCTACGTGGATTCTCTGCGCTCTGCGCGCGCACGCACGTGTAGGTGAATACGTTTGAATTTGTTTAAGCTATCAATAGTTATTGGCTGCATGACTCTGTAAGAATATGTTGAATGCAAGCGTGCTGATTTGTCTTTGTAAGGTGCTATACAAATTCCATTTATCATCATTACTATTATTCTCTCTCTCTCTCTCTCTCTCTCTCTCTCTCTCTCTGTGGGTAGGAATGTTTGAGTCAAGTTCTGCTCAAAAGTTACAAACTGTTAAGGAAACTGACCACTTGCGCTTGGACTGGGTATTTGTTTCGTTCTTCTGCTACAGCTCCGCGGTTCACCCATGGTGAGACTTTGGGTATGCCGCCGTTGTTGCCCGCCATGAAGGTAGGTGCATTCAGACTTGGGGGATGTATGCTGGGTGTGTTCATGTTTCCGTAACCCACGCTGGCATGATTTAACCAAACGCCGATGTGATTTACGGGATCTTTACCGTGCAGATTTGATCTTCTGCATGTGCATAGACACAAAGGGAATTGAGGCACTGGCAGGTCTGCACTTAATTCTCCAGATGCCGTCGAGATTTCGAACCCATGACTTGATGAACCTATAGAATTGAAGTCGAATGGTCTTAACCATTCGGCTATAGTGTCAATTGGGCCTTACCTGTGCTAAGTTTGCTTTTCTTATTTAAACAGTCACACACGATAAATCGTGTGCAACGTCCTATATGCAAATTCATCTCTAGCAGCTTGTGCGGACGTTAAAAATCAATGCATCCACCTTTTGTAGACGACCAAGGAAGTTAAGAACGATGGCATGGACGACACAAACATACCCGGCATGCCACATGCGACCTGGGCCCAACCAGACTTCACTTCAAAATGACTCCTCAAGGAATTGAATTCAGAGAAATCTCCGAAGTTGGAATGCGGCTACCTTCATGGTGAGCAAAATACGGTGGCATACCCAAGGTGTCACTATTGGTGAACCTCAGAGCTCTAGCCGAGGAAGGAGAAAGACAAGTTTATGGGAGAAAAGAGGAGAAACAATAACACACAACAACAGTGCAGTCATCCTCTGAGGGTGTGAAGAGAGGAAGGGCGTCAGCATTTATCATCCACTTTTGTTGATTGCATCCACTTGGGGTTGGTCACTTCTTAATTGTTAGGAGGCAACTTGTTTCAATATGGCCACTTTGTTTTCCCGTTTCCCTCTTTAACCAGGGCCATCAGGGGGAGAGGGGAAGTGAGCGAGGGAATAGGGAACAGGAAAAAAGAACTGCCTCTCCACCATGCCTGCTGCCTCCTTTACTGGAGATGAAACTGGCTGCTACCTGTTCATTAACGCACACCTCTGCACACATTTGAAGGAACATTAGGGCAGGGAGGGAGGGAGGCGGGCGAGATTTCAGGAACAATCCAATGAAAGAGGGTTCACTGGTCATAAAGTGATAAAGTATTTTGTCAGTGACGAGGGGAAAACCAAACCCGCTCTCCAACCAAGTTGTGTGAGGTGACTACTGTCACAATAGCTGTTAACTTTTTCTTGTCTGTTCTTTTTTCTTTTATATCGAGGATAATGGAATAAGCACTCATGTGCTTTTTTACATCCAGTCCCCGTGTGTATGCGGTTTTGTAAATTTTGTCATCTGTTCCCACCAGCACACAATGGCCTACTCTTTCGAAAAGCGGAACAGGATTTAACGTGTGCGCAAGATGTTCTGCATGCGTTCGGGGAGGACTATCCATGGGAAAAAAACCCAGTTCGCTATCAGTTTCAACCCTCCCCCCTCCCCCCAGCACACCCCCACCCATTCCCCCATTCACTCAGCCACTACACAAGGCTAGAGAAGATCCAGCCCCGGTGGATGACCATAAATCACCCCAATACAGCTGCAGGCGCTGAAAACTTGACCTACCCTGGAGGTGGGGCACGTGTTTCGCTCCCACAGGGTGATCCTTTAACGACGGAGGCAGCGACACGGGATAGCCACCCTCAGCCGCTTGGCTGTGAGGTCTAGGAGCTGTTTTCAGTGGATCCAGTTTCTGGGCGGTGTTTTTTTATCATTATTTTTACTCTCCTCCCCTAAACCTTCCTGCCCAGTTCTGAAATACACGAGCCGAGGACAAACCAGCAACTGAAAGACAGCTACAAGAACTTTTCCCGTTAGTTGTCTGCTAATCAGCTGATTCAATGATCTCCGTGGCCTTTTTGTTAACAAGTATTGTGTTATGTTGTGGTGTATTGGCTTGTACTGTTTTGCATTGTGTTTGTAGTATTTGTATTGTATGGTATTGGACTGCCGTACTGTATTGTATTGCCGTATTGTATTGTGTTGCATTGTATTACCGTATTGTACTGTTTTGTCGTATTATATTGTGTTGTATTGTATTGCCGTATTGTACTGTTTTGTCGTATTATATTGTGTTGTATTGTATTGCCGTATTGTACTGTTTTGTCGTATTATATTGTGTTGTATTGTATTGCCGTATTGTGTTTGTATACCACTTCCAGTCAAGGCAGATTTCTGTGTGAAATTCGGGCTGCTCTCCCGAGGGAGAGCGCGTCGCCACAAGAGCAGCGCCACCCCTTTTTTTCCTGTCTCCATGAGTATTTGTTTCCTTATCAGTCTTTTTTCTAAACTATTTTGCCAGGAACAACTCTCTTGTTGTCGTGGGTTCTCGTGCGCTAAATGCATGATGCACATGGGAACTGAATTTATCGTCTTGTCCGAAATACTAGCACCCAGAATAAGCGCTTCGATTTGTTTGCTTTACAAGATTTAGCGCTATATAAATTCCGTATATTATTATTATTATTCATTATAGAACGCTACCGTTCAGGTGCACAAACGGGGATCGAACCACAACACACTTGGAACCCGGACTGTTCTCTTTCTAGGCAGGCGCGTTAGCTCTAGACCACCGATCAATGTTAATTAGAAAGTTAGGCATGTAATTAGCTAGACCACGATCAATGTTAATTAGAAAGTTAGGCATGTAATTAGCTAGACCACGATCAATGTTAATTAGAAAGTTAGGCATGTAATCAACCAATTCAAAGAATATTCTCCTATGTCTTTTGTCGACATGCATGTAGCTCCTTTAATGAACCACAACTAAGAGAGAACTGTGACATCCCTGTCACTTCAAAAGCTATGTAGCTAAAATTCTTTGTTTCTGCCTTGCTCCTTTTCTTCCTATCACCTTCTTTCTCCTTGTCTATGTTCTGCCATCTTGGTCCATTCTCCTGCCGGTTTTTTCCAGAAAGGATTAAAAAATAACAATTTCTCTCCCATGTCGAAGTCGGATGCGCTGGGCTTGACTTGACAGGAGAAGGTGACCAGAAGAAAATGAACAAGGCAGAAACAAAGAAAGGGATAGAAAAGAGGGAATTGCTAGCACAGAATTTGCAGAAGGTGAGGATGGTACTTATACTGACAGGCCCCAGGATTCCCTAAATCGGAAAAATCCACTGGGACATAAATTCGATCACAACAACATCGGCATCCCGGGGGGGGGGGGGGGGGGGGGAAGGGGGGGGGGGGGGGAGGAATATACTCTAGTGGACAGGACCTGTTTGGGCAGGTATGGCAGGTAATGTTGGCTTGTCCCTAATCTTCTCCAGCCTGATCCACAGATTACGGAATAAAGAGTGTGTGTTCCTGCTGGATCTTGTCTAAGTGGGTCCACACTGGCGATCCCAGCTTACAAAGCCAACAGGTGTGTGGTCATAGGGAGGTCAGGGATGTACAGGGAAGGGGCAGGGGGTGTTTGTGTTGAAGTTGTATTATAGGCCCAGCGGAATTACTCCGATTTAGGGACTGTGGTCGCACGTCATCCCACCTGAGCTCCTGGGACCTCCCCCCCAAAAACAACAACAACAAAACAACAACAACCCCAGTACAGTTGTGAAGCAGCTGGGCCAGGCCAGCACAAGCACGAGAGCGCTGCACGAGCCTGAAGGGAAGGGAGGGGGGGGGGGGTCTAACCTTATCAGGCATCTCGAGGATTCGAACCCCTGATCTCTCAGATTGAAGAGCTTACACTTCACTGCTCTAACCACTTGGCCAACTTGGACCTTAGCCCTGCCCTAGTCATTTGGCTGTACTGTGCCCTAGTTTTCTGTAGAGATCGAATCTAAAAAAGCTGGCTTCCTCCATGCTTTTCGCTTTCTCCGTGTGTTTTACCCGCACTCTCAAAGCCCCACACTGCATAGTCCACTGATGTCCTAGTCAAATCAAGTAAAGCCAGGTCAAGTCAAACATACTGTAACCATCCCATGAAGGGCAATTTAACAGACAAGGCCAAGGAAGTCGGAATGCGGCTACCCTAATGGGGTGGGGGGGGGGGGGGGGGGACGGACGGTCACGTATGCAAAAATCTCACCATGGGTTAACTTTGGAGCTCTAGCTAAGGACAGAAAAACCCAAAATGAACAACCTTGTGTATGTACACACATACAGGAGATCATGATGCGTGTTAAACATCCCGCCATTCATCCAGTGATAATCCTGCAAACCAAGCTGTACAGCCCTCGAGGGGAGCTGGAAAGGATATGCCATTATTTTTACACACACACACACACACACACTGTGCAAAAGCATTAACGTTCCCTCCGCTCTGCTGCAGACACCTTGTGCTTAAGAATACCTTGATTCAACCAGTCCACCATTGGCCGTCGTCGCTCTTTCTCTGTTTCTGCTCAGGTGGGATGACGTGCGACCACAGTCCCTAAATCGGAGTAATTCCACTGGGACTATAATACAATTTCAACACACACACACCCTGCCCCTCCCCCTTCCTTTCACATCCCTGACCTCCCTCTCTCCCTTCGCCAAAAGCCCTCTTTTGACACTTTGAATCCGGCCTCAAGACACATTTATCTCAAAGCTAAGATTCTCCCCTCTTGCTCCATTTCATTTTTGTCCCTGCCCTCAACAGTCAAAACCCCATCACCCTGCCGGAGCGTAAACCTTTATGTGGGTGTGCGTGTGTGTGCGTGCGTGCGTGCGTGCGAGCGTATGTGTATACATTTGAACTTGTAAAAAAAAACCCACCCTATTAATTGTAAATGGCTGCATGTGAATGAGTAGGATGAATGAAAACGCTTTGACTTGTTTTGTTGCAAGATATAGCGCTATATAAATTCCATGTATTATTATTATTAATAGTAGTATTTACATTCTTCTTCTCCTCTTCTTCTTCTTCCTCCTCCTTCTTCTTCCTCTTCTGCTCTTTCTTCTCCTTCTTCTTATTCTTCTCCTCCTCCTTCTTCTTCTTCAGCATCATCATCATCATCATCATCATCTTCTTCTTCTTCCTCTTCTCTTCTCCTCTACTCGTCTCCCGCCCCCTCCCTCCTTCCTCTTCTCCTCCTCCTTCCTCTTCTCCTCCTCCTTCCTCTTCTCCTCCTCCTTCCTCTCCGTGTCCCCTCATTCTAGCTAGACTGTAGTGCCTGGTCTTCTCCCTGCCTGGACTCTGCACGAGCTTTGTCGCTGGCCTCAGCCAGACACATTCCCACTTCAGGGCAGTGATGATGGGAAGTCCAGATGACTTCAGGAAGATGTCTTTCAGCCAACACATAGGTTCATACTTGCTTGCTTCGATTAACAGGTTTTACAAACAAATCCAAAAGCTTCAAGGCAGTAAAACAATACGGTCTATAATTATTAGCCAGCCTGTTAACGACAGGAGCAGGAAACACATGCATAGCTGCCTCATGAGAAAAGAGAGAGAGAGAGAGAGAGAGAGAGAGAGAGAACTCGAACACAAACTGTTTATTGAGAGTAAGTGGGTAAGCTCGGGGCTTTTGGACACCATGCTCTCAAAAAAACAACCCAAAAAACAACATACGCAAACAGTAATAATACACATTTTTAAACACGCCAAAATAAAGATTCAGAAATGATAATGATAAATAAACATAAATACGAACAAGATAAAATGAGGGTGACTTGTCATACCTGGAAAACATTTGAGAAGGAAAGAAAAACAACTGAGCAAACAAACAAGCCACACAACAAAAGCACCAACAAACAAAACACAACAAACTAAAGAAAGAGAGAATCAAACCACAATAATAACTATTCCAAACAGCAAACCTCAAAAAAACAGCGAACTAGATGAGAACAACATAACACTTATAAACCATAACAACATTTAACAATCCATCCTCACCATACTCTTTACCCTCTCAGGATGTTACGAATGAATGTCACCTTCTCTCTCCTCTCTCTCTCCTCTCCTCTCTCTCTCCTCTCTCTCACACACACACACACATACACACATCATGGAATGTTAATCATTAAAAATTGTGTTAATTAGTCATATAATGGCCAGGCGCCAACAGTTGTTTACACATCATTTCTGTGGACTAAGAACGATATTAGCCCTGTACTATTTGTTGTTGTTGCCGGGGCCATGCTCTGTGGTGTGATGGCTTGTGGGCCTGTTGAAAATCATCATTATGTTTCCCACAAGTGTGGATGTGTCTGGGCCTGGCCCCCTCCATTGTGCTACACTACAGCTGTGTGGACTGTCCATGGGGGATAGATAGGGGCTGTGCAATCACATGTGACATAACAACCACAGAGAGAGAGGGGAGGGGGAGAGACTAACACCACCACAACAATTGAATAATGCCTCTTGATGAGCCTTTTGATACATACTTTTCCTCCTTGACTTAACTCTGCCAGCCCCTCCCCCCCCCCCCCTCCATTACCCAATACACGCCTCTGTGTGTGTGTGTGTACGTGTGTGTTTATGTGTGTGGTGTGAGAGAGAGAGAAGAGAGAGAGAGGAGAGAGATAGTGGGCTCGGAAGGACAAGCGAATACATGAGCTCCCACGCATGAACGCACTTAAGGGGGCGTGAACATACACGCACATACACATAAGGCTTTCATGCACACACATACACATGTATGCGCGCAGACAACAGCAATAACACACACATACAACAACAACTCACAAAACAACAAGAAGACACACACACACCCACACCCACTCTGTTGTTTAGTCCGCCATTCCCTTGCTGACCCAAACACTCCATTGTTTGTTGTGCTCACGTTGATCACTAGTGTGTGAGCGCTTGCTTGCCCATATGTGTGTGTGTGTGTGCGTGAGTGTTTTCTGGGGTGGGGGTGCTTCAACCATTGATCAATGCTCTTTATAACCCTGCCAACCACAAGTCACATCCCTGTTGATATCACATCAAAGGAGAACACTTTCCCCCCTACCCCCCCCCCCCTCACGAAGAGGAGAGTCATAAACCCTGAAGAGTTGTTCACTGACTTTGTCCATTTTATCCATTTTTGTTGGTTGTGTGCTGATGCCTGGGTTTCAGCAGATGGCTTCTCCTGGTCATCCTGCAATGTTGTCAATTTACTGGAGAGAGGTTGTTCAACATGTTGATACAAGGCATTATGTGAACAAAAGGCGTTATATGAACACAAGGCGTTATATGAACAAAAGGCGTTATGTGAACAAAAGGCGTTATATGAACACAAGGCGTTATATGAAGAAAAGGCGTTATATGAACAAAAGGCGTTATATGAACAAAAGGCGTTATGTGAACACAAGGCGTTATATGAACAAAAGGCGTTATGTGAACAAAAGGCGTTATATGAACAAAAGGCGTTATGTGAACACAAGGCGTTATATGAACAAAAGGCGTTATATGAACACAAGGCGTTATATGAACAAAAGGCGTTATGTGAAGAAAAGGCGTTATGTGAACAAAAGGCGTTATGTGAATAAAAGACATTATGTGAACAAAAGGCATTATGTGAATACAAGGCATTATGTGAACAAAAGGCGTTATGTGAACACAAGGTGTTATATGAATAAAAGGCGTTATATGAAGAAAAGGCGTTATGTGAAGAAAAGGCGTTATGTGAACAAAAGGCGTTATGTGAATAAAAGACATTATGTGAACAAAAGGCATTATGTGAATACAAGGCATTATGTGAATACAAGGCATTATGTGAACAAAAGGCGTTATGTGAACACAAGGTGTTATATGAATAAAAGGCGTTATGTGAACACAAGGCGTTATGTGAACACAAGGCGTTATGTGAACACAAGGTGTTATATGAATAAAAGGCGTTATGTGAACAAAAGGCGTTATGTGAACAAAAAGCGTTATGTGAACAAAAGGCGTTTTATCAATACAAGGCGTTTTGTGAACACAAGGCGTTTTATCAATACAAGGCGTTATGTGAACACAATGCGTTTTATCAATACAAGGCGTTTTGTGAACACAATGCGTTTTATCAATAGAAGGCGTTTTGTGAACACAATGCGTTTTATCAATACAAGGCGTTTTGTGAAAACAAGGCGTTTTATCAATACAAGGCGTTTTGTGAACACAAGGCGTTTTATCAATACAAGGCGTTTTGTGAACACAAGACGTTTTATCAATACAAGGCGTTTTGTGAACACAAGGCGTTATGTGAATAAAAGGTGTTATGTGAACACTGACGTTATGAGAACACAAGTTATGTGAACAGAAGACGGTGTGGGAAGACAAGACGTGTGGGAAGACAAGACAGTGTGTGAAGACAAGACGTGTGTGAAGACAAGACGCGTGTGAAGACAAGACGTGTGTGTGAAGACAAGACGTGTGTGTGTGAAGACAAGACGTGTGTGTGTGAAGATAAGACGTGTGTGTGAAGACAAGACGTGTGTGTGTGAAGACAAGACGTGTGTGTGTGAAGACAAGACGTGTTGTGAAGAAAAGGGACGTGTGTGTGTGAAGACAAGACGTGTTTGAAGACAAGACGGTGTGTGTGAAGCAAGACTGTGTGGTTTGAAGACAAGAGTGTGTGTGTGAAGACAAGACGTGGTGTGAAGACAAGGACGTGTGTGTGTGAAGACAGACGTTTTTGTGAAGACAAGACGTGTGTGTGAAGACAGACGTGTGTGTGAAGAAAGAAGTGTGGTGAAGACAAGGACTTTGTGTAAAGACAAGCGGGGTGTGTGAAGAAAAGGGACGTGTGTGAAGACAAGACGTGTGTGAAGACAGACGTGTTGTGAAGAAAAAAGACGTGTGTGTGAAGACAAGACGTGTGTGAAGACAAGACGTGGTTTTGAAGACAAGAGTCCCCCCGTGTGAAAAGACAAGACTGTGTGAAGACAAGACGTGTGTGAAAGACAAGACGTGTGTGTGAAGAAAAGGGACGTGTGGGGAAGACAAGACGTGGGGGAAGACAAGACAGTGGGGGAAAAGACAAGACGTGTGGGAAGACAAGACAGTGTGTGGGAAGACAAGACGTGTGGGAAGACAAGACAGTGTGTGGGAAGACAAGACGTGTGGGAAGAAAAGACAGTGTGTGGGAAGACAAGACAGTGTGTGGGAAGACAAGACGTGTGGGAAGACAAGACGTTGTGGGGAAGACAGACGGGGGACGTGTGTGGGAAGACAAGACAGTGTGTGGGAAGACAAGACGTGTGGGAAGACAAGACGTGTGGGAAGACAAGACAGCGTGTGAAGACAAGACGTGTGGGAAGACAAGACGTGTGGGAAGACAAGACGTGTGGGAAGACAAGACAGCGTGTGAAGACAAGACGTGTGGGAAGACAAGACGTGTGGGAAGACAAGACAGCGTGTGTAGACAAGACAGCGTGTGTGAAGACAAGACAGCGTGTGTGAAGACAAGACAGCGTGTGGGAAGACAAGACGTGTGGGAAGACAAGACAGCGTGTGAAGACAAGACAGCGTGTGGGAAGACAAGACAGCGTGTGAAGACAAGGCGTGTGGGAAGACAAGACCGTGTGTGTACGTTTGCACACTGTGCTTTGATTTCTGGTCTGATGTGAAGGACATGAGGGGGCAAGTTGAAACCCTTGTATAACAGTCCTTGTTGTCTTCTGTGTGTGTGTGTGTGTGTGTGTGTGTGTGTTGTGTGTTTTCACTAGCTCTTGGCTGGGTCTTCAGTTACTGTATCAAATAGCACAAGGCAGGATATTGCCAGTCAACTTGATACAGGTATATTTTCCCCCATTCTGGGCACTGGTTTTGTTTCGTTTTGTTTTTAAATTCGTGCCATGACATAACTTTCAGTGCAATGTACGCCCTTATAAAAACGCACGTGCGCGCGCACACACACACGCACACACACACACACACACACACACACATTCTCTCTCTCTCTCTCTCTCTCTCTCTCTCTCTCTCTCTCTCTCTCTCTCTCTAAGAATGGATAAAAATATTTTAGAAAACTGCATACACTCGTGAACTGGATGTGAAAAAGCATATGAGTGCTTACTCCCTTATCCTCGAAATGAATGAATGAATCTCTCTCTGTGTCTCTCTGTCTCTGTCTCTGTGTGTGTGTGTGTGGATGTTAAAAAAGAGAAGCAGTCTGCTTATTCCTTCATCCTCTGAAAAGAAAACTCACTCACTCAGGTACTAAACACAAAGCACGCCCTAGCAACAACAACAAAAACAAAGCAAAAAAAAAAGAACCCACACAAAAAAGAAGACGAGAGAGTGGGGAGAAAACAGGTCAACAGTGGTGTCCCCTAAGAAAGTAGATATATACTGTTATAGACACACACACGCGCGTGCGCGGGCGTGCACTCACACACACACGCACACTTTTTATCTTTTTATGAATAGCAAACAACAAAACAGGCCCCCACAATGACCTGTGATAGAAGTCAGCGTGTACATGTCAGCCATTACAGAAAAAGCAAATGTGTGTTTGCAAATTGAAGGGAAAGGCCACACTTGCTTGTAAATGTAGACAGGGCCTGTGTCACAGACCATGAGTGCTGCTCCCCTTAACGTCGTGTTTGTGTCCAGTTTTACCGTTTGCCTGGTCACACTGACCCCAACACCCCTGGACAGTGTGCGTGTGTACGTGTGTGTGTATGCTAACAAAATTGTCACGTTGACACGTTGAAGACTGGAATTTTGAACAAACATAGCAACAATGTGATCCTTCCAAACATACGAACTTCTCATATATAATATACCCACACCATCAATGTTCGATATTACATAGCAATCAATCAATCAATCAACCGTGTTCTCAGTCAGCTAGCTAGTCCACCCATCCCATGTCCATATATCCAGCAGTTAGTCAATCAATCAATCAATCAATCAATTAATCCCCTGACCCTTTGTCCTATATGTCTCACAGAATGTTGTGACAATTGATCTCTATTTTCTGATGCCTTTTCAGATCTGAACAACTACCACCAA
This sequence comes from Rapana venosa, assembly GCA_028751875.1. Classification (NCBI taxonomy): domain Eukaryota; kingdom Metazoa; phylum Mollusca; class Gastropoda; order Neogastropoda; family Muricidae; genus Rapana; species Rapana venosa. The sequence continues at coordinate 2,373,588 of CM054141.1, forward strand.
AAACACCAAAGCCAATAGCTAGGTTCCTAGCGGCAGTTCTGTAAGAACTAGCCACGTGTTGGGTTGCAGCAGTTGAGCACAGTATGATTTGCCAACAATGTATTGCTAAATCCTGCAACATCTACTGATCACTTTCTGGTCTTTCTTTTTGACCAATCTTATATAAGGGTGTGACGTGTATGGGACCTGTCCAATGCAGTAACTTCTCAAGACATTCTGTATACAGTCCTTTCTTTACCCTTACTGGTCTCTCTCTTCTATTTTTTAAAATAAAGAGCTGCGTTTTGTTTGGTCTTTTTTGTTTGTTTTGAGTTTGGGTTTTGGAGATTTTTCTGTTGCAGCTTTGAGAGTTGTTTTCTTCTTCCTCTGTTCACCATTTAGCGTAACCAAGCCGTCTGTTCACCATTTAGCGTAACCAAGCCATAAAGAGATGATATTAAAGCTTGCCCCCTGCTGTCATAGAGGTGAGAAGAAAGCCAATAAGGACAACATCATCTGTGAAGTGGCTTTGCCTCCTGTGGGTGTTCAGCTAAGTGGACCTTGTTGACCTGAAATCGATAGCGGAGGGTTGGAAGTGCTGTGTTCCGTTCTGGTTTCCTGTGTATCTTGGTGACTGCAGGATATGACTGTTTGTTGTTCATCGTGTTATGTAGACGGTCATTTTCTCATGGCAGACCTACCTGGCCGATGTCTGAGGTTCACAAGAAGCCAGAATAACTCTGCCTGTGTTTCAGCATAGATTGTAAGATCCACCGTGGAATAATTTTCGTCCAGTGTGTCTACTTGTCTGTTGACAAATCAAATGAGGGTTAGGGTCATCCTCACATGCTGACAGTAAAACAGTTACCACCAGTAGCATAACACAACTGTGTGTGTTATCATCACAATCACAACTGTGTGTGTTATCATCACAATCACAACTGTGTGTGTTATCATCACAATCACAACTGTGTGTGTTATCATCACAATCACAACTGTGTGTGTTATCCTCACAATCACAACTGTGTGTGTTATCCTCACAATCACAACTGTGTGTGTTATCCTCACAATCACAACTGTGTGTGTTATCCTCACAATCACAGCAGTGCCCTGGGTGGCGGCACTACACAGCCTGACTCCCATCAGGAGTGGCGCTGCTTCCTCTGCTGGTGGTGTGCTTGTAAACACTTGCAGTGATAGTAAAGATATGGCGCTATATACATTCCATGTATTATTATTATTATTATTATTATCATTATTATTATTATTATTATTATTATTATTATTATTATTATTATTATTATTATTATTATCATTAAATGGACCTAACCTGGATGGACGCTAGGGCCGAGGGGTTAAGACCTTTCGACTTCAATCCCACGAGTCCATGAAGTCAGGGGTTCCAATCTCGGCGGCGGCGTCCGGTGAATGAAGGGTGGGAGTTTGTACCATCTCCTGGTCAACTTCAAGTAGGGCAACTTTTAGCACCTGCCAGTGCCTTAACTCCCTCTGTGTATTTATACATATGCAGAAGATCAACTATGCACGTTCAAGACCTATTATTCATGTCAGCATTCGGTGGGCTACAGAAACACGAACATACCCAGCATACATCCCTGAAGTCAAAATACGGCTACCTTCGTGGTGGGCATGAAGTTGCATAGGCAAACATCTCTCTGTTGGTGAACCTGGAGCTCTGGCCAAGGAACGAAAAACCAAACCTAAGTGTTGGCACTTTCCTTTCAGCTGTCAGCCTCTCCTTCCTTCCTTCCTTCCCTCTGCCCCCGTGGAAAAGAAACTGTCCAAATTTCTGTTGATTTCGAAAGTCTGAAACTGTAACCAGTGTGCTGCGCCTCTGTATTCACATCTAGGGGCATACTGTACAGCGCTAAAGTACAGGCCTAACAAAAAGGCAATGAGAGAAAACTGTTAAAGAACATGATAAAAGAAATCCTGGCCTATCCCAGCTACTGTGCTTTGAAGTCTGTCAATTCTTTGATCTGCAGTCGGCAATGAATTTTTTTTTTTGGGGGGGTGGGGGTGGGGGGTCAAGTTGTGGCAGCTGTGTGCCCTGTGCCTGCCAGGAGCACAAGGCACTAAACATTTCACCATTCACTCTCTGCCATAAACGGTTATGATCTTCTCCCCCCCCCCCCCTTTCCCGCCCCTCCCCCACTCCAGTTACACAAGGGTTGACTGTGTGTGTGACAGGGTCGTTGACTTTGCCTTCAGTGTGTGATTGATCAGTCATTGACACAGCTGTAGTCCGTCCTGTGGGTGTTTGCTGTATCACCCTGTTATTGTATTGCCGTCACCTGCCTTCCTCTCCATCACCCTACAGGACGGCATAGATCCGCTCTTTTATTCTGTTTTATTCTTTTATTTCCACGATAATGGAATAAGCACTCATGTGCTTTTTTACATCCTGTCCCCATATGTTTTCAGTTTTTTTGTAAATATTGTCACCCGTTCGATGGCACACAATGGCCTACTCTTCCATAAAGCGGAACGGGTTTTAACGTGTGCGCAAGATGTTCTGCGTGCGTTCGCACACGGGACCTCGGTTTATAGTCTCATCCGAAGGACTTGTGGGGAGAGTGGAGTCTGCGCTTATGTTAATTCCAGAGGAAAAATCCTCTTGAATGAGATTCGAACCCGGGTCAGCAAACCACGAGCGCATCACTCTAACCACCAGGCCATCGCGTCCCCTATCTACCACAGCCGAGTGGTTAAGGCTCTTGATGTCCACCCCGTGGGTCCATGAAGTCGTGGGTTGGAATCTCCGCGGAGGCGCCCCGTAAATTAAGGCTTGGGGTTTTACCATCTCCCATGTCAACTTTGAGTATAGACCTGACCTGCCAGTGCCTAATTAAGGAATTACCTGTCGTGTATAACATACACATGCAGAAGATCAAATATGCACGTTAAAGATCCCGTAATTTATGTCAGCGTTGGGTGAGTTAGGGAAACCTGAACATACCCAGCCTACATCCCCCAAGTCGGAGTGTAGCTACCTTCATGGTGGGCAAAAATGGCCGCAAACACAAAGCCGCATCATTGATGAACCTCGGAGCTCTAACCGATAAACGACCAAAAAAAAGAACCAACTAAAGAACGCCCCGCCACACGGTCTCTGCTCGTGTGCATGATGTCTTGGAGCCTCCCTCAGTGTGCTGCTGCTGCTGCTGCCAGCATCAGTGATGATGTCCGTGAAGGAAGTTGCTGGCCTTCCTTGCTTTCTTGTCTTGTCTTTGCCGTGATTCTCCTCTGCAGGACTGATGTCATCACTAGTGGGTTCTTGTGTTTCTGTGGATGTGTCTGATATACTTCAGTTTTCTGTTGTTGATCTGTAGGAGCATGGGCCCACGGGGTTGAAATCGAAGTCCTAACCACTGGGCTGTGGCGGAGTCATTCTTTATGACAAGGAACTAGGGGGGACGGGACAGCCTGGTGGTTAGACGCTCGTGATCTGCTGACCCGGGTTCGAATCTCGTTCAAGAGGACTTTATTTTCTCTGGAGTTAACAGCTAGTTTCTTTTCTTAAAGCACGCTGTCATTGTTACAATACTGGTTTATATGTATCGGTACTGTTTCCTTGGTGTCGTGTCGTTTAATGCTATGATACTGTTTTTTTGAAGTAGTATTGTTTTGTTTGTATACTACTGTTGTTGTTTTTGTGTTGTTGCTGTCCATGCTAGGCCTTTATCAGGTGTTGCTATTTGAACATGAACACTGTTCACATAGTCCTGATCTTTACTGACACACTGGCAATTTGTTTATTCAGAGAGAGAGAGAGAACCAATTAAAGAATTGGTTCCCAGTGATTACCGGGGTGAAACAGGGATGCTGCATGTCAGGATTCCTCTTCCTTCTCGTGATAGACTGGGTGATGAGAAAAACAGTGGAAGACGAGAGAACTGGGATAAGATGGGACTTCATGCACATGTTAGAAGACCTTGACTTTGCAGACGACATCGCCCTCCTTTCATCAACCATGAACCATCTACAATCCCAAAACTACAAGACTGGAAGACAACGCAGCAAAGGTTGGACTCAACTGAATGGACAGAAGTGCAAAGCCATGAAAGTAAACAGCAGGAACATCGACGGTCTGAGGGCTGGAGATCAGGAAGTTGAAGAGGTGGAGAACTTCACCTATCTCGGAGCAAACGTCACCAAAGACGGAGGAGGAACAGCAGACGTCAAGAAGAGAGTAGCACTGGCCAGTGCGCAGATGAAACGATTATCCAACATCTGGCAAACGGGAGACATCGGCAGAAAAACCAAAGCATCCCTTTTCAAGAGCCTTGTTTTGTCAGTTCTTCTCTACGGATGTGAGACCTGGAAATTAACGAAAGGAGAAGAAGAGAAACTAGACATTTTCCAACCAAATGTCTGAGGAGGATCTTCAAGATCCGATGGCAAGAACACATTTCCAACAAGACAGTCTTGGAAATAGCAGGAGCAGAAGAATTCAGCCAGGAGATTAGACGACGGAGATGGAACTGGATCGGACATGTCCTAAGAAAGGACAGGAGTGACGACTGTGCTGTTGCCCTCGGATGGACACCTGAAGGGAGAAGGAAAAGGGGACGCCCAAAATCAACATGGCGACGAATGGTAGAAGTAGAGCGGAACGGCGCAGGCTGGAGCACGTGGAACGCCGCACGATGCACAGCTGCAGACCGGAACCAGTGGAGGAATGATGTTCAGCCTTGTGTGCCTCCTGGCACAGAGAGAATTAAGGTAAGGTAAGGAGAGAGAGAGGAGAGAGAGAGAGAGGAGAGAGAGAGAGAGAGAGAGAGAGAGAGAGAGAGAGAGAGAGAGAGAGACAAGACAATGACAATGACAATGACAAATTCTTTTATTTCGAGGATAATGAATAAGCACCCATGTGCTTTTTTACATCCAGTCCCCGCCCTTAAGGATATATATGATAATAAAATAAAATAAAGCCTATAGCAATACACTTACACAGTGTACGGGGGAAAAATCTACACAAAAATCACTGAAGAGAAAGAAAGAAAGAAAAAAAAGTACTAACAAGTAAGGAAGAAAGCAAAACAGAAAACACAGAAACAACCGAAAAAATAGCAAGAACCAAGAGCAAAACAAAAGCGGCAACAACAACAAGGGGAGAGGTGACACCCAGTAGTTCCCCTTCAACAACAACAACAAACAACAACAACAACCCCAAACCAAAACAGAACCAAACAAGCAGAACCTCCATAAAATTAAAGGAGAACAAACCACCTAAAAGTCATTTTTCAATAACACAATAGCCATATACAAGTAAAACATTCACAATTATACACACACAGAGAGAGACAATGACAAGTTCTTTCATTTCGAGGATAATGAATAAGCACCCATGTGCTTTTTTACATCCAGTCGTCACCCTTAAGGATATATATGATAATAAAATAAAATAAAGCCCAGAGAGAGAGAGAGAGAGAGAGAGAGAGAGAGAGAGAGAGAGAGAGAGAGAGAGAGAGAGAGAGAGAACTCGAACTCGAAAACTCGAATATGTCGATGAGAGAGATGATTAAATAAGGTAAGCCAACAGCTCTTATCAAAAACACCACAGGGACTGGATGGGGAAAAAAGCACATAAAGGCTTATTCCATTATCCTCGAAGTAAAAGAATAAAACGAACGACAAATGAAATGAAATAAATGTATCTCTGTCTCTGTCTGTCTCTGTCTCTCTCTCTCTCTGTCTCTGTCTCTCTCGCTCTCTTCAGCTCAGACGTGACTGCTGAGAGAAGTGTTTTGTTACATATCTTTTCCAAGCGGAGGTTGCTAGAAGTCAGCCATGTCAGCCTAACACCGGGGATTTTGATTTAATCCCCTTGTTTTGCTCTCAGGGCTCTTCATGCTGGCCAGCTGAACTTCTCAACTGCCGACACCCCAGTCATGAACTGAGAGAGAGAGAGAGAGAGAGAGAGGAGGAAGAGAGGCAAACAAATCACGCAGTCAAAAAACCCAGAACTTTGGCACCCTATCTGCAATCAGCGATAGAAAGGCTGTAAGCCTGTGGTGATTACAATGGGGATCTTACCTTGTCTTCCGCTGCTTTCCGTAAGCCCTCATAGTCTCTCCACGGGAAACTCCACCTCTGTCCTATTTTAGTGGGAAAATGTGCACTCCATAAGAATGAAGGTCAAACAGGTGCCATGATGTCAAGACTGAATCTTTCTGTCCACGAATTAGATGAGATCAGAGTTAATAATCTATGTTATGATTCTGTTGTTGAGGGACTTGCTTTGAGGACGACTTGTGTATACATGTGCAAATTGTACTGGCTTGAGTCACAGATGACGTCAAGACTGAATCTTTCTGTGGACGACAGAAACAGATCAGTTAATGATTTGATCCCTGCTGATTCTGCTGTTGTGTTGCTTTGCTAAAGACGTAGTCTGAATCTAGTTTTTTTTTGTTCGGTTTTGATGGAGCATGAAGGATTATCTGCTCTTGATGCTGCCGAAGCAACGCTTTGAGGACTTGTGTGCTGAAATCCTGGTGTGAAGGAAACACAGGACAGTGGCGGGGTAATACCGTCAGTCAGACAAAGGCAGTTTGAAAAATTGTACTTGTTCACTCAGATGACAAGTCAGTTGACATTCCAAAGGTTTAGTGACTATGTTTTAATGACTTCGTTGCACAAAAGGTGACATGATCTTCTTCTTGTTCTTTAATCTACAAATAAATCTACCTAGTTTATCAAGAGGTCACTTAAGATAACAAATACATTCCTGTTTCAAAGTAAGTCCTGTTCCATCTCAAACAGACGCTCACACCCTACAACCAATCAACGCTCAGTTTGAAGTCACGTTGGGCTTGTTGCAAGCGTGTGTGCCTTGTGTTAGGGATTGAATCCTGGGAGCACGCCGCGACCTTCATTGTATACTCCGTTCAAACATTTCGTGCAGCAGTGCGTCCTTTTCACACTGACAGGTCGGAACGAACAGGTTTGAACGTCCGTTTGAAAGGACGGTGTGTCAGTTTCTTAGGGAACGCCATCGCCCTCCTTTGATCAGGTCACCCAGTGAACAAAACTGTCCTGTGGGAAAACATGTCAGGAAAACAACAGCAATATCATCGTTTTAGGAATAACTCCTCAAAGATGTGTTTGTCATGTTTTGGTCTGTGACTTGGGGGTGGGGATGGGGGGGGATGGGGGGGGGGGGGGGGGGGGCAGGGGTAAAAGGATGATGCAGAGTAAATGTATGAAACTTTAAAACACGACAGAACACTTAACCCTTTTAAAACGAGTTTAAGCTATTACGCATATGAGTTGGTGTTAGAGCACACACACACACACACACACACACACACACATTGAAACGCAAGTAGGAAGCTTTAAAGAGAGGAGTTTTCAAAGCCATTTAGAAGGAAGAAAGAAAAGAGACATGGAGATCTTGGGGCAGAGGGTTCCAAACAGAGGGCACTGAATATGAAAGGAGGGCTGGCCAAAAGAGTTAGCGTGTGCTCAAGGTGTTACGAAAAGACATGAGTCAGAACTGGATCGGAGATGACAATACCTAAGGCTGAACTGAGCCTACCAGTGACATAATGGCGGAACATTACACCTATGACAGTTAAAAAGCTCACAGCGGTGATTTTGTACTGAATGTGCGTCACTTTGGCTTTATAAATCAATCTGGCAACAGCGTTTTGAACTCTTTGAAGTTTCTGTAACCAATGTTCTTGACAGCCATCAAAAAGTGAAGTACAACAATCAAGCCTGGGCAGGACAAGGGAACAGACCGCAGTTTGTGCTGGTTGAACAGAAAGCGAATGTCGGATTGAACGAATGTGACGAATTTGAAAATAAATCATGCACTTCTGCAGACAGGGCTGACATGCTGCTGCATTGAAAGGCTGGAATCGAGATTCAACGCCAAGTTTTTCACTGTTGAGACACACTTGGTATCTGTTTCACCTGCATTATGCGGAGGAGAGAAGGAAGAGCACTGTTGACAGATATTTCCTTGAAGAAATAATCGGGGTTTTGGTTTTTGCTGTCATTTAACTGGAGCTTGCTTTTTTATTTGGTTCATCCATTTTTTTCTGTTCTTCAGCTAGAAATCCTAGGTTCAGCGATGCTAAGATTTTGCGCATGCGACCGTCTACCCCCCATGAAGGCAGCTGCATCCCGACTTCGGGGCTGATGTCTAAACACGACACCAGTGTGCGTGCGGTACCCCCCTGCCCTCCATAACTTGGTATCTGCAATACAATGTCAATTGTTTCATTGACAGAGGCAGCAAGACAGAGAGAAGTTTGTTTGTAAAGTTGATTGCCATCAGCAGAAGGACAATGGTTCACTGAATGTTATGGCCCAGGCCAAAAGCTGTGTCAGTTATTGATGTCAGCTAATTGCCAAGACCTGCACTAAAATGTTATGTTGTAACATGTTGTGTTGAGATTGCCTTCAGCCATGACAAGCACTTATAACGACCCGTACTCTCCTTTAAAGGAGAAAAAAATCCTCTGAAGTCGGAGTATGGCTTCCTATGTGGCGAGGTACTTAAAACAGTCATACACGCAAACTTCTCATCCATTGTGCCATCTCAGTCTTACAGTGATTTCCAGGTGGGGTGAGTGGGTCAGAGAGCATATTGTGGGTGACCCCCAGAGTGTTAGGCTGAGGAAAGCACAACAACCACTTACTGTTAGCTGATAGTGTCATAGACCAGAGGTGTCGAACTGAATGTCAGTCTTTTGAATGAGACTATAAACCGAGGCCCTGTGTGCGAACGCACGCAGAACATACCGCGCACACGTTAAAAGCACGTTCCGCCTTTCGCAATGGCCTACATTGTGTGCCGGTAGGAACAGATGACAAAAACCCCAGAAACAAAACCCGCATGTACACAGGTGTGGTGGTTAGACACCGTCCCCACATCGGGAAGCGACTACCTAACTAACTGCTGGTGGTGGTGGGGTGAGGGCCAGAACGGTCGCATATGCAAACATCATTGGGGAACCTCGGAGCCCTAGCCCAGGAACGAAAACAAAGTGCTGGCACCCATGTTGTTTCTCCTGCGATGATGCCTGCAGACACTTTCTGTGACACGTTGACACACTGAGAGATCAGCCAGTCACAGACTGACCTTTTCCCCCTTGCACTTCCATCAGGCGGCTCCAGCCTGTAGTTTGCACCAGCACCTGTCAGCAGTTCTTTGGCCGTCCTAGCTACACCTCCCAGGTTCACCCGTGGTGAGAGGTTTGCCTATGCCACCAGTTTTGCCCACCGTGAAGGAAGCCGCATTACGACTTCGGGGATGTATTCTGGGTATGTTCGTGTTTCCGTAACTCACCGAATGTTGACATGAATGACGGGATCTTTAACATAAACATTTGATCTTCTGCGTGTGTATATACACGAAGGGAATTAAAGCACTGGCAGGTCTGCACTTGAAGTTGACCTGGGAGATGGTAAAAATCCCCACCCTTAATTGACCAGACGCCGCCGAGATTCGAACCTATGACTTCATGGACTCATGGGATTGAAGTCGAACGGTCTTAACCGCTCGGCTATAGCGGACCTGGGCAGTATGAAAAGGATGAACTGACAGGCAAAATGTTTGACAGGTGTGAAAGGCAAAGGCCGCAACGACTTTCAGTCACTAACAAGACGCATACGCTCAGGCGCACAGCAACATAGGACTAAGTTTTCAAGCTGTACGTTGGATGAAAAGAGCTGAAGGAAACGAGCTTCCCGTATAAAATAGAACAGGACCTCCCCCGTGGCAATGCTGGGGGTCTGTCAAATAGCATCCCCATCTTATAGAAAGTCTGTGCTAGCAATTCTCTCTTTTCTGTTCCTCTCTTTGTTTCCACTTCGTTCCCTTCTCTTCCTCTCACCTCCTTCTCGTCTATTTTCTGCCTTCTGGGTCCATTCAAGATGAATGGAGAAATACTGGAAGAGGTGAGCCAATTCAAATACTTAGACTCCATCCTAACAAAAGATGGCACATCAAACAAAGAAGTGAAAGCTCGCATTGCAACAACAACATCTGCTCTAGCCAGACTCGAGAGGATCATCGGAAGCAACAACATCAGCTTCTGCACCAAATACCACCTCTACAAATTCCTCCTGATATCTATCCTCCTATATGGCTGTGAATCATGGACTCTGTCAGCAGAGCTAGACAGGAGAATCCAAGCATTGGAGAACAAGTGCCACAGAAGACTCCTCAAAATATCATACAAAGAACACAAGACCAACAGCTATGTGAAAGAAGAAATCAAAAAGAGTGTGGGCCCCCAAGAACCTTTGCTCTCCACCATAAAGAGGAGAAAACTGATGTGGTTTGGTCACACCACAAGACACAACACCTTAGCAAAAACCATCTTGCAAGGAACAGTTGAAAGCAAGAGAAGAAGAGGCCGCCAAAAGAAATCATGGGTTGACAACATCAAAGACTGGACAGCCCAACCCCTGCAACACCTTCTACTAGCCACACAGGATCGTGAAGCATGGAAAAAGATCTCTGTCGCGTCTTCTCTCATGTCCCCCCTTTGGGACATGGGACTGAGTGAGTGAGTGAGTGAGTGGTCCATTCTCATGGCTCTGTTCTCCAGACAGACTTAAAAATAGCAATTCTCTCCCACGCTGACGTAAGATACCCTGGGCCTGACTTGTCAGGTGCTTAACGGCAGCGCAAGGCATTTGCGCTGGTATGACAGACTACTGGGCATATCCTGGAGAGAACGGAAGACCAAATTATTTGTCAAGAGTCAAATAACACGGCTGGCAGGTCCACAGGAACCCCTTCTCACCATCGTCAAGAAGAAAAAGCTGACATGGTTCGGCCACGTCACCCGCCACAACACTCTGCCAAAAACAGTACTGCAGGGAACACTCGAAGGTGGCAGAAAGAGGGGAAGACAGAACAAGTCATGGATGGACAACATCAGAGAATGGACCAGGATGAATGACTCGGCACTACTGCGCAGAGCCGAGGACCGAGATGGATGGAGGAGGCTTACCACGGCATCGTCTTTCGTGTCTCCCCCACGACCGCCAAGGTCACGGGTCTGATGATGATGATGATGATGACAGACACCAGCAGCTGCTGTCTGAGCGGCGTTCCACCAGGACGAGGAGGAGGAAGAAGAAGAATGTCATTTCAGGACTTATTCCCAACGGTGCGGTGGGAGCTGAGGCCGTAAGCTGGTTGGGCGGTGTGGTGGTGTGTTGACAATGACGGACGATCTGTTGGGAACGTACATGGTGTGCTTGCCCTGACCCGGGATGGCGTGTCATACGTTTGGGGATCTTAGTCCGTGAACCCTTCAGGGACAGGCGGAGAGGGGGGTGGGGGTGGGGTGTGAAGGGGGTGGGGGTTGGTGTGGGATGAGTCATGCTCTGGGTGCCTCAAGTCCTGGTTCTCCTGTCTTGGTGGTGACGTCGTCTTCAGGGTGACTACTCCTCCCTCCTGCTTCTCTTTCGGCTTCTTCAGGGCGTGGGGACAGAGAGAGAGAGAGAGAGAGAGAGAGAGAGAGAGAGAGAGAGAGAGAGAGAGAGAGAGAGCGTGAGAGAGACAGAGACAGGGAAAGAGAGAGAGACAGAGACAGAGAGAGCGAGAGAGAGAGAGACAGAGACAGGGAAAGAGAGACAGATAGAGAGAGAAAGAGAGAGACAGAGACAGGGAAAGAGACAATGACAATGACAATGACAATATTTTATTGTAATAAGCTGTTAAAGCCCATTTACAAGGGGACAGTGGGAAGGGGACTGGGCACAAAACACGTATTTTCAGAAATACAGATGTATCATTTCTACAGCCCAAATGGTCGACATGGCATGGATTCCACGACATGGTGAAGTGTTTTACATTACGATTCAGATGAATTGGTGCCTAACACTTTCGCCCATTGCTAATGGGGAAAGGGAGGGGGGAGGGTAACAACAACCACAAACATCATTTAAACACCGAGTCTGTGACAGGGCTTCCCGTCCCTACATTCCGTCTGATCCGGTAACTCATGCTCTTTCCAACACGTGAAAAACCTAACTCACAATATGCCTAACCTCCTGTTTTGCTCTCTCTCTCTCTCTCTCTCTCTCTCTCTCTCTTCTCTCTCTCTCTCTCTCTCTCTCTCTCTCTCTCTTCTCTCTCTCTCTCTCTCACACAACACACACACACACACACATATGCACACACATATGCATGCACACACGCACACACACACGCACGAACACACACACGCACGAACACGCACGCACAAACACACGCACGCATACACACATGCACGAACATACACAACACACACATACACACACACGCGCACGCACGCACAAGAGGGTGCGCATGCACACACACACACACACACACTCACACACGCACATATACAGGCAACCACAGTCACTTCTAACCCAGAAAAAATCTGATAGCATCCATCATAACATGTAAAACATCCAGTCCAGCACTAATTCTGTCTTTGATTCTGTCACGATCGGCAGGTGTCCACAGCTGCAGCTTGGAATAAATGTCTTTTTCCTCCTGAGTCAGTTGCCTGGTGTTCTTTTTTGCAAACCAAAAGTAATCAGCAGGGTTGTGAGTGTCATCTGTCCAGATAAACTGAAAAATCATATCTTCACTTTCACAAATGATAGTATCAGGTATTTCATCAGAGGTATACACATTAAGAAAGTCCTTGTTTCTAGAAACGTCCCTGAGATTTCTCTGCAGGGATCTGTTTCTCAGCCCACCCACATAGTTCTTTATAGTATCTCCACTGTAGCCTGCATCCCGAATCTGATCTAGATATTCGTCACAGTCCTCCCCCTCCATCGTAATGTCAGGTACAGGCACCTCAACCAGGTCAATTCCACCTTGTTGTTCAGCGACTGTGTCAGCTTCCAACACTGTGACAGCACTTGACGCACGCCGATAATCATGTGAGGGAAGCAGCGATTGCGAAGGCATGTGGTTTGGAGAGGCTGGGGTGTTGGTGTGTGAGACAGACTGGGTGATGGGGGGTGTTGGCATAAACAAACTTGGCGAAGTTTCGAATGGGAACAATGCACTTGCCTTGTCTTCTTGCCTTTCCTCTGTCTGTCTCCTCTCCTCTGCCCGCCTCCTCTCCTCTGCCCGCCTCCTCTCCTCTGCCTGTCTCCTCTCCTCTGTCCTTCGTCGGTCCCTGTTGGTCTGACTGGGAGGCTTTCTGCGGAAGTACACAGGTGTTTGTTGACCCGCCATGTTCCCATCACTGGAGCCAGCCTTCAGTCGAAGCACAACAGTCGTTTGCTCGCCTTCTCCACAGACCTTCCATGAGGTGATGCAGTGTTGTTGCAGCAGGGCACCTAGCGTCACTTCCAGCGTTGTTGGTAACCCGACAACTGGCATGGTGCTGGTTTATTTGGCAATTTAAACACAAAATTTACACAGCAAAATATCGCCCTGCCTATATCCAAGGGAGATCACCCCGAGCCCGACAGGGAAAGAGAGAGACAGAGAGAGCAAGAGAGAGACAGAGAAAGAGAGAGACAGAGACACAGAGAGAGACACAGAGAGTTTGGTGGGGAAATGCAAGGATTGACTAGGCTAGAATGCGGGAAGTGGGGGGGGGGGGGGGGGTGAGGAACGGAGGGAAGCATCAGTGAATGTGGGAATTGGGGGGGGGGGGGGGGGGGGGGGCGGGTGGTGAAGTCCTCATCCACTTGATCTGAGTGACTGCTTCATTGAGGTGCTTCGTGGTTCCATGTGCTCTCTGATTGCTTCATTAAGGTGCTTCATGGTTTCTTGTGCTCTCTGACTGCGTCATTGAGGTGCTTCATGGTTCCTTGTGCTCTCTGACTGCGTCATTGAGGTGCTTCATGGTTCCTTGTGCTCTCTGACTGCGTCATTGAGGTGCTTCATGGTTCCTTGTGCTCTCTGACTGCGTCATTGAGGTGCTTCATGGTTCCTTGTGCTCTCTGACTGCGTCATTGAGGTGCTTCATGGTTCCTTGTGCTCTCTGATTGCTTCATTGAGGTTCTTCATGGTTCCTTGTGCTCTCTGATTGCTTCATTGAGGTTCTTCATGGTTCCTTGTGCTCTCTGATTGCTTCATTGAGGTTCTTCATGGTTCCTTGTGCTCTCTGATTGCTTCATTGAGGTTCTTCATGGTTCCTTGTGCTCTCTGATTGCTTCATTGAGGTTCTTCATGGTTCCTTGTGCTCTTTGACTGCTCACCTCCAGCCCCTATAGTAGTCCAGTCTGAAGTGACCACCATACCTCCTCCTCCCGCCATACCTCCTCCTCCCGCCATACCTCCTCCTCCCGCCATACCTCCTCCTCCCCCTCCTTAGTCTTCTACTTCTTGTTCTTCCACACTGATTTCACTACATCCCACCACTGCATGTTGGCCTGTTTACACCCCTAGTGCTCTACCTCCCCCTCCACATTACCCTTCCCCTTTAAACGCACAGGCGATACAGACGGGATTTCAGAGACCATACCACAACCCAGACAGAGAGAGAGAGAGAGGGGGGGGGGGGGGGGGAGAATGAAATGCAGTATTAAGAGAACCAACAAAAGAACCAGGTTTGGGGTTGCTTTGTGTCAGCGGCATTTTTCCTTCCTTGTCCACACCTCAGATGTTCACCAAGTGTGAGATGTTTGCATAATACGACTGCTTTTTGGTACCCACTGTACTACTATCAAGGTAGCCGCATTCCGACTACGGGGAAGGGTAATTTCAAAATGCAACAGAAGAGAGAAAAAAAAGAGATGCGGATTTTTGTTGTTGCAGAGTTGAGGTACACAGCGTGAAAATGATGAGTAACTAAGCTGCAGGGAAAGAGAGAATCCTGCAAAACTCCTGAGTCCTGCCCTCTAACAAACAGTGCCACCTCCAGTGCCTGCCCTTTCTTTAAGGTGATCCTGCGTGTGTGTTGTGTGTGTGGTTTGTTTTGTTGTGTGTGTGGTGTTGTGTGTGTGTGTGTGTGCGCAAAGTCACCACTGACAAGGGCTGGCTGCTGAGGACAGGTTTCGGCAAGAAGGACAAACAGCGCGAAAGGAAGAGGCCTAGACTCCTGACTGCTGGTTGAAGTGACCCCCCCCCCCCCCCCTCTCAAAGAAAGCACCCTGGTGGAGCCAGCAGACGCTGTGGCGGCAAAAACAACCTGGAAGGAAGAAGGCGACCAGCAGAGCTCAGAGGATCAACAACAACACAATAATAATGTCATGATGTTAGAAACAGGAGGGAAGGAGGGGCTGGGAAAGAGGGTAGGGGGGGGGGGTGAGAAAGGGTGTGGGAGGGGGGGGGAGAGGAAGCTTGTAAAGCTGCAGCGTGTGGTGATGTACCTGTCTGTCACACAGCCTCACCTGTGCGCTAGTTGAACAGGACAACTCTCCAGGATCTCCTTTCAGGTGGTGTGAGAAGGTGTCACAAAAGGCCGGGTATTGAACGGGTGCCTCTGCCTGTAGACACCATGAAGGAGTGAAAGCACCCTGGGAGAGAGAACCGCTGCTGTGAGGGGGGTGGATGGGGGAGGGGAGGGGAGGAGGAGGTGAGGGAGGTGGGTAGATAGGCAAAAAACTGGATCAGTGCAGTAGAACGTGTTGACACCGTGTATGAATCACCCCTTAGCCCCTGTCAGTGAGTCATGGCCTTACCTTTTGAGATTAACAGGAGGGGGAAAAAAACCACCCACACACACACCTTGAATATGTTGTCAAAATAATCTCAGGGG